>APFE031420563.1:76614-105841 GCA_000404065.3 Pinus taeda | reverse complement strand
TGGATTTATTCTATCACAAGATAAGCTACTTGTTTGGTTTTGCTGTCTTGGAGAGTTAATTACTCTCCTACTCCAAGACACTAGCCTGATCTATATTGGTGCTTCAGAGCCCTAGTAAAAGAAAAATTACTAAGTTGTTTTTACTTTAAGCGTTGATTTTATGGCTTTTCTTTAAGACAAAAGGTAGTGGAGATGAAACTGACGATGTGTAGAATCGACTCAAATCCACTAGAAAGATGCACCTAGGATGATTTACACTACTTTTCTTTTCAATGAATTCCCTAGTTAAGAGAGTTGGAAAATGCAAAATTTTGATAAAAGCAACTTTCTTAATAGACAATCAAAGAAACAATCTCTTTATCTTTTCCAAGCATACAACACATGACCACTCATTACTTGCACGAAAAATTCCTTTCTCTTTCAAAATACTTCAAACGCTACTTAAAACAAACGTTGCAAAGGAGATGTTTTTCTATTTTTCCTATTTAACAAAGCATATAACACTATTTTAACAAAAGCAATTTCAAAATTTATAAAAATCTATGACAAAACTCACTCAAAAGAAAATCAAAACAAAATTTACCTAAAAGCAAATCTAAAGAGGCAAAAGCCTACTAAGATGATTCCGGGATGTTTTACTCAGCAACAATCAAACCAAGGACCAGTTCATGCAGAATCATAAACCAGTCAAAACAAAAAAATCAAACTCTTTTTGTTCTTTTCTTAAGAATGAAATTCACAACTTCAATCAACAAGCTACTTCGAAATTCCGCAAAGAGACAACACAAAGGTATGTTGCTCACACAGGTAGACTTTATGACAGGTCCGACTCCTAAGAAGACTGACAAAACCAGAGAGATCCAAGGTTTCACAACTTCTAAAGTCAAAGTCACTACAGGACCAATGCAAAAATCAAACCCTAAGGCTATAACTTCTATGAATTTCACTAAAACTCTTGACGCTAACGAAACAAGTTCAGGTGAAGATTCTGACAGGTAACTAGTGGATTTGGGCAGTAAAAACTAATTAAAGACAAAATCTAAGAGGACAAATGGAAAAAAATTGAAATTTTCTCACTTTTTGACAGGGTACGTAGGCAGCCTGTTTGCACAGGTGCGTGCACGCTCTGTGTACAAAGCTGCAGTGCGTACAGGTACGCACTGTGCTCAACTCAGAGGGTGCGTACTACTGGAAAAACCAAGAAAAATCAAAATCTAACTTAACTCTAAGCTAGCTCACCTAAATACACAGTCAAACAGCCAAAAACCAGAAAAGAAATGACTTTTCTCAAATCAAAGTTTCACACAAAGGAAAATTCATTCACATTAATGGAGTTCCCCAGCGGAGTCGCCAATTTGTCATGCGGAAAGAGTTAATCTTGCGGACAAAACCAACCTCCCTAGAATCTTAAGGCTTTCTAGTGACAAACAAGACAATTAAGAACAATCCTTCTCTAAACATGCATTTACCATACAAGAAATCAAGTGTTTAGATCTTACCTGTAGTCCAACGCTGTTGTAGTAGTCCAGCCTCGTCGATCCGGATGAGCTCCTCCTTCACTTCGAAACCTGCATTCACTAACAATCAAATGAAATAGCACCTGAATATCTCATAAAATAAAACATATTCAACATACAGACCAAGGAGTATATGAAACAACTCATTAATAACAAATTGTTGATAAGAATGGACTTATTTGTATTAATAGGAAACAAAAGGAACCATTACAACCTGAGCCTTGGTGTTGTGCAAGCTCCTCCCAGGGTCCAGCAAGTGATTTCCTCTACTTTGACAAGCTCACCCACTCCCACTATGGCAACAAGGAAGGATGGTGATCTCTCCTCACAAGTCAACAAATGGAAGTCTCAATTCCAGCAGCATTTACCCTTTTGGAATGTTCAGCTTTCAACCTCCCCTCCTTTGGCCCAAGGCCTGTATTTATAGCATTCTAGAGGAAGTTATTCAGTTCCAACATCAATGGGATACTCCCTCTTTTGGATGGGGTAGCTCCTCTCTTGATGGGATAAGTTCCTCTATCATAGGGATGCATGAACCATCTGGAGGCGCTCAATACACGTCAAACACTCTTCTAGAAGGCTCTAGAAGTGACCACAAGTAACTCTTTTAAGATGAAACTCGCGCCTTTTGACCTTTACAGGAGTACGCACCCATCCCTTGACTTACAAAGCGTACAAGTACGCAGGTATAATGAGCTTGGGATGCGTACACGCAGGCAAGATAGAGAGAACCTGCGTACCTAGAGATAAACATGATTTTTAATGACTTTCTCTCTTTTTTGAATTTTGACATGGAGAGCAGAGGTATAAGGCTTGACAAGGAGGATAGTATGACTGTTGATGGAGCCATACTAACTGCAAATAGTCATGGTGACAAATTTTAGTGTAACAGGTGACTCCAACCCTCCAAATCAAGATAAATTTCCTAACGTAATCCCTTATCAAAAATATATTTTTGCACATATTCTAGCACAAGTGAATATATTTCCTTTAGGCTTTGCATGGGTTATATATTGGCCCAATTTTTTTCCAATTTATTTGAAAGTATCAAACCCCAAAATAAAATGTCAAGGTGTGAAAGTCTACCAAACATGGGTAGAATAAATTTTCATGTTCGTATTGAAGTCAAGGGCCTAGTGGGTTAGGAACATTACCTTGGAACCCATGTCATAAGGGCCATATTTGAAGATCTAGTCCCTCGCTTCTCTGCTTTTGAAAATAAATATATAAAATCATTTACCACATTAAAACACGATAACATGATCGTTATCCCCCTATTCTTAGCATCCCATTCATACACATAGTTAATACTAGGCCAAAGCCCTATAAAGTTACCTATTAATCCATTTTACCTCAAATTACTGATATTCTAAGTTTCCACAGAGGATGTTAAGTCTAGTTTGGGAATGGCGTCTATTTGTTTAGAAATTTGAATACTTTAGAGCTGAACTTGTTCCAAGAAAAAGGCTTGAAGGAGCCATTAGAATTAGGAGGAGGAATGGCTATTGTGAATCCGATCAAGGGATTCCTCCCAAAAAAAATGAAATCAAGTTGTGGATAGGAAAATATGCCCCCTGAAACAGAAAAAGGAAATTCTTACCAAGAAAATAATGCAAGAAAATCTAGAGAAATGATGGTTAACCCTCGGATCTATGAATAAATTGCATGCTGACAACAATGGGTCGAGGATCTTCCACTTGCAAACTCTAAATTCATCTTCTCCATAAAGAGAGAAAACGGTGAGAGCTGAGGAAACCCAAACCATGGAAACAAGGCCTTTTCATCCTTGTCCACTTAAAATATTTAATTGCAATGAATTCTCCACAATTATAAAACCTTTAATTGTTATTAGAATGTTAATAATTGATAAACGTCTTTTTTCCATATATAGAAATTTTAATAAAATATATAAAATAATAAAAAAACATTATATTGTTGATATTTTAATCAACATCATATTAACCTTCTTGGGAAATTAATAGGGATTGAAAAAAGGGATCCCCGTTTTAGAGCCCAATATTTTGTTTTATTTATTTTATTATACAACACCTTAAACCTTAAAGCTCGTTATCGAGGACCTCTCTTTTTTCTTAGAACCATGATCTCCCTCTAAGTTTCTTAATAACTAGATTTTTCTCATGGTCATGTAATCCAATTATTAAGAGATGAAATATCCCCCCATATAGTATGTCTAACTCAATGTTGATTTTGGAGAAGTGTTAATTTAAAAAAAATGCATTTGGTCAGCTTGAAAGTTCATAAATATATTTCCAGGTCAAGCTTTCTTTATTTTTTCCTTTTTATTTTTTCTTTCTTTCTTTATTTTAACTGTGAGTATTTTTATTAAAAATACATGCTTGGAATCACAAAATTACATCAATTAGAGTTTTTACTACTAAGTTTCCTTATAAATTTAGGCATGTCTAAGTATCACATCCAAAATTCTCTAGTTATATTCAGAGCAGAACTAATTAGCATAGAAACGTAATGCCTCCAAAAAACTACTTAAATATTACTACATTTAAACTTCATATAGGCTAGACATGAGGAGGGGGGAAATAATGGGGCCTTGATCACGCTTATCATTAGGAGGTGCACTCAGATTTAGTAAGCTTCTCGTGGATGAAGTTAATGAATATACCAAAGAAGACTAGATTTTTTGTAGCTAGCTTATAGAAAGTTGCAATTCATGCAGTTGTTGATGAAGGGTTTCCATTTTATCTTCTACACTTTGGGATTTGGTCATGTTCTCAACCAATAATTCCATATCAATAGTCGGTGTTGATATTTTTTGTCTATGATGGAGTTGAAGATGCAATAATTCTTGTTGCAATTTTTCTATGACCTTGTCCCAATTTGGTGGAGGGGTTTTTGTCATACTTCCAATAAACCCACCAAATTTCAAGAAGGACAAGGATTTATGTGTCATGGAAATGCAGGGTTTAAGCCTCAATGAAAAGACCACCCCAGTAAAGTGACTCTTATACAACACTTACAAAGGGGACATTGACACCCAACACCTTTGGCCTGGTTAAGTGTAAGCCTCTCTACTCAAATGGAGTATAATTTAGAGGCCACGAAAAAAGAAGGGAATGAATTTGAGGATGGAAGCAAGTACAAAAAACATTCTAGAAGTCCTATCCACCTTACCACCACTAGATCGTGTTGAGAAATTTAGGGCAACTAGATGAGGGTGATTTCTCTTACTTTGATAATTGTTTGTGAAGTATTTTTACTTAACTTTATAGAATATTTAAATGATGAATTCAAAGTCCTATTACCCTTGACAAAGACTCCTCCAATACCTAGTCAACCTCTCCTTTGATCGTCTTATCCTTCACAAATTCAACGCTAGTTAAACTTGCTTCAATGGTTCCAAATTTGGACTTCACTTCAAAATTTGGCTACTATTACAAGTTTGTGAAATTGGGCCTTTCCTGCAACAGCTGATTTTCACATATGTGAACTGTTTAGGGCAGAGTTAGAATACTTCTCCCCTTTGCTTTGCTTGGAATTCTTTCCTGATAAATTCAAATTGCAAGTATGATCCTTTTGATGCTAGATTTTGGCTCATTTTGAGGTCTATAATTAATTACTTCATAAACCCTAGTTGCAGTTCACACGTGTGAGAAACATATGACCAAAAACAATCTTTCCAACTTCAAATTTTCTCCTCCTTGAATTCTTCTCTTCTTCACTCCTTCTAGGTATCTTTCTTTCTCCTTGATTGAACTTGATGTGAGCTTGATGGATGATCTAAAATGTGGTCAACTTCCTTGTATATATATCCTTATCTTGGAGTTGAATTATCATCATGAGGTTGACTTGTCCCTCCTTAAAGGTCGACTTATTGATTGCATGTTGACAAGGCCTTGGAGGGTCTTTTATGACACTTTTGACTTACATAAATTTTCTTTGACTTGATACAATAAGCCCAAAAGGGTCTTTCATACATGACAATGGCTCAATTAACTTCTATAATTCATGACAAAACCTAGAAGCACTCAATGGGTGCTTGACCTACAAATAAAATAATCTAGAGCATGAAACCCATGCTCAAAATAATATTAATAAAATTTATTTCCTCTTTTGATTAAATACATAAAATCATGACTACACTAGACATTATGAACACTAAACCTAGTTACACATTTCAACACTCTGTCTTAACTATGGAGGTATTCATAATCCATACAAGGTACTTGAACATTCTCATACTGAAGAATTCTCATAAGAAGAGTCAGATTGGTAAGCCATCTCATAAGCTATGTATTCAACTTATATCAGTGCATCTTATCATATCAACCAGTGTTGTCATATAGCAAGACCTTGACTAACATCTCTATCTCTCCACAAGAATAGAGCACAATGTTGGGGGGACAATTATTTATAGACACCGTTATCATTGTCTCCAAGAAACATACCCCATATGGATGTTGTTATGCTCTTAACCTGCGAGAAGATACCAAAATACCAAATATGCAAAGAAATATACCCAGAACACAGAACAATGAGAAATAACAACATGTATTTTATTATTCAGAAAGGAAAAGCAATGTTCACTTGCCTCTTCGAGGGTGCAACCTCCAATAGAGCTAGGCTTGATTAAAAAATAAGACACGATGCTCCTCAAGGGGAGTCTCTATCCTTTATATAGGATTCATATATGCAATACCATGGTTCTTATTAATACCATCTATCTAATACCATGGCCCGTTTGCAACTAAATGTGGTCCCTTCTTTAAATGCGGGTCAACCACTTACAATTATTAATATGGGCTTTATTGACTCTTTAACTAACTATAACTATGACTCTACCCTATTACATAAATAAGGGGGTTAGGGTTGGACCCTAACATATGTTCACAAGGTATGTCCTTTTAGGAACATTCCCATCTTGGATTAACACATCCTCATGGAATTTCCTATTTGACAACTCTTACCTATTGGATGCCCTACCTCATCCTCAAACGGTATCACAACCAATCTCAGATGCTTACCAATCCTCTATTATTTCTTCATAGCATGAAGACAAGAATGGTGTGTCTATATCTCCCTCTCAATTGGGGAGGATCAACTCATTCCTATAAAATCAATATACCCAAGCTCCCTCTTAACAAGGAACTTGCCCAAGCTCCATCTTAACAAGGGACTTATTACCAATAGCAACTCTCCTCAAAGGAGATAATGGTATTATCATCTTCATGTAGGGATCCTTATTTTCGCATCATGTCATGAACTTCAACATCTTCATTATGGATCCTTCTTCTTCTTTGTAGGGCATCAACCATCTTCTTAATCACTTCCCTTCAACAAAACATTGTGTTGAACCAATAGTCATGTCGTCCTTCTCTTCATCTAAGAGTGATATTTTAGTCAACACCTAGCTATCTTCCATACAACTACCTCTTTCAAGTCATGTTTCTTTAAGGATCTTCCATCCAATCTCATGAATATTAGTTGTAGGAGACTTTTACAACCTTATTCTGGTAGCCTTGTTTCAACCCAGCCAGATGTTTTCAAAAATAAAAAATGAACATCAAATCAAATTTACCTTTATATGATGGCCTTTCATCATGACATCTTGTTTTATGCAACATCAACATCCTTTTGCATACCGTATGAATCCATCTTCAAGACATACATTACCGAGGTTATCCTTCTCCAACGTATATATCAAGGTCTTCATACCTTCTCCATGGAGATATCATAGCTAATCCTTCTAATTATTGAATGTTGATCATTTATCTTATCTTACGTGACAACAAATGCATAATCCATATTTATTTAGGGAACGAAATTAAATACAGACTTAAACAGAAACACAGAGCTACAATGAAAACTGAACTTCAATTCATTGATAACAAAATACTTAAATTTGTTTGCATGCCGAATGGAAATAAACTTGCTAAGGCGATGGTAGATTATCTCTGAGAAGAGATTTGGAAACTACATTCCTTCTGAACTATGTTACAATGATGCTTGAAGGCCTATTTATTATTGAGAAACAATGGAAAACCCTAACCATCCAAAAACCCAACCCTAGGAGATGAAGTGCCAAAAATTTGTGGGCCACATTGGGATAAATTGGTACATCAACTTCCCGAGGTTGTAACATTGGCATAAAATCTTCATTTGATGTGTATGATATGTAATTAAAAAGAATAATATGATAAATACAACTTTCAACTACAAACTCTACTATAAGATAAGGGTTTGCCCGTTTTCCAAAAAAAACATCGTTTAGGGCCTAAAAATGCTTTGGAAGTTTAGGGCCCAAAAAATAGCCAAAAATAGTAAATTGTGCTACAATTAAACTAAAATAAATAATGGTGTGGGTCTAAGTGGAATAGGTGGGTGGCCACCAATATCCACCTAGATCAGTCCTCCCCCTTAGGATGCAATGGTCCCCATTGTGTTGAGTGTCGCTATGAGATGTGGAAAATTTTGTTGAACTTAGTCCCTGGTGAGCGACTCGCCTTGGTGCAGGAGTTGGCTAGCTTTGACAACCTAATACAGTTGGATCTTCTATTGGCGAGTGTTCTTGATCTATGTGTCCATGATCTAATCAATTGTGTCTTGTTCCATGAAGTTCAGGTTTAGCTTTGTTTGTGTGAGTTGTTCAGCAATGTTTGATGTGTCCAGTAATGGTGGAAAGTATAGCCAAAGGTTGTCCACATTGAAAACTAGGTGCAGGCCAAGGAATGGGGATATGATGATTTTTAAAAATTGTCTCTCATAGCCTTGGTGATGGTGTAAGGCCCATATTGAAGTGGTATGAGCTTCCAATGGGTTCTAGTAAGGCATTCTTTCTGCAAATGCAACCAAAATTTTTTGCCCACCTAAAACTTGTGTGGCACCCAATGTTGATCATGTCATTGCTTGTACTTGGCATTGGACTTCTCCAAGATATTATGAATTTGTTGGAAGATGTGCTAGATGCGTTCAATAAACCTAGTGCTTTATCAACCTGAGACTGTACATGTGTGGATTTTTTTTGTGTATTCACATGAGGCATGAAAACATTAATTAGACACAATGGTTGAGATCCCATACCCACTTGAAAGGGACTACAACCAGTTGAGCTATGGACAGCTATGGTATAGTTTTGTTGCACATAGGGAAGGCTCTCATCCTAGTTTCATGGATGCTTAGAGTTGTACATGTGCAGTATGTGTATTATCATCATGTTGACGACTTATGTCTGGCCATTTGTCTGGGGATGGAATGTAGTCAACTTAGTGAGCTTGGTGTCCAATAGTGTCCAAAGGCCCGACCAAAATGTGCTCAAGAACATTCTATCTCGATTTGATATAACGGTATGTGAAATCCCAAAATTTACCCACACCCATTCAAAGAAGAGTTTGGTAGTGTCCTTTATTGTGATACTCTTCTTGCAGGCTACCAATATAGCCATCTTGAAAAAAAATTCCATGACCACAAATACACAGTCATTACCATGTTTGGTAGAAGGGGGGCCAAACAAATAATCCATGGAGATGAATTCCCAGGGTTGGCTAGGAGTAGGCAGAGGAGTGAACAAATCTTGCTTCTTGATGGTTTTCTTGGCGATGGCATAGGAAGTGCAGGATCTGATATATTTTCCAACATATTGTCAGAGTTTTGGGCAATAAAAATACTTATGGAGTATGACCACAATTTTCTCCACACCAAAGTGTCATGCAACCCGACTATAGTCCGCCTTCCAAATCAACTTGGCATGCTTTCTTGAAGGAACAAAAATGTGGCCTAGGTAGCAAAATAATGCATCCTGGAGGTGGAAATCGGGAACTTACTTACCATCCACTAGCACCTAGCATGTGGTGGTGAACACTAGATCATTTTCGTACAATTGTGTCCACCCAGAGGTCTCGTGGCCACAAGACTTGAGAACAATATTCAGTGTTGCAACTGGGAGTCGATTGAGGCAATCTGCAACATGATTAATGTTTCCATTTTTATATTTAATGTTCAAGTGTAATTGTTGCAGATATGTAGACCAATTCTAATGGTGATTGATTTTTGTTAGAAAATTATATATTACAAAGCAATGGAACACTTAAAATATTGCAGAAATATAAACAGAAAAAAATGCATAAAACAAGAGAGACACAGATATACGTGGTTCACCCAGTTTAGGCTATGTCCATGGAGAAACAACCAATCCTTCCTTTTATATTATCGAGCAAACTAAAGAGATACAACCTACAGTAGATCTGTTGTAACACCCTCTTCACTCTCAATCTCCTCTCTCTTTCTCACTCAGAATACAGATCTACATAGACGCAATACAATTCCCACATATATAGTGAGGGGTTGCCTTATAGGGCAAAAAAACCTAAATTAAACATAACTTCTACCGTCAAATCTCCGCCTAATGAACGGCCCAGATTGACTAGAAATTACTATACTTTTACAAGGCAATTTTACATCTATTCTTAGCTTTGTTGTGCTGCCCCCGAAACCCCCCGCCAGGGGGGGGCTCCCCAAAGGTCGCAGCCACCCCCCCTTGACCCCCCCTACAACGAATATTTTACGGGCAGCGTTGCCGCCCCATTTCGAACTAGGGTACAATGCAACAATACCTTTGAATACAAAATATAATCAGGCTCCACACCCAACAACTCCACTTGGAGACTGATTATAGCAACTCCACCGCTACTTCATTTGCTGGACAATCACTCCCCTTTGGACCTGGTTGTTTCTCATCTTCTTCATAATACTTGAATGCTAATTGAAACTGAGAAGATTCTTAGTTTCTCCCTAGTTACAACTTTTGTTAGCATATCTGCAGGATTCTGGCTAATGTGTATCTTGTCCAGCTTCAACTATCCATCTTCCAATGCTGACCGTATGAAATGGTACTTGAGCTATATATGTTTAGTCTTGGAATGAAATACAGAGTTCTTTGCAAGATGTATGGCACTTTGGCTGTCACTGTATAACCTGCCCAACTCTTGCTTCTTACCCAATTCATCCAAAAACCTTTGTAACCAAATCATTTCTTTACTAGCCTCTGTAGCAACAACATACTCTACTTCTATTGTTGAAAGTGCAACAACATTTTGGATTTTTGAAACCCAACTGACAGTTGTCCCACCTACAGTAAATACATATCCTATAGTGCTCCTCCTGTTATCTCTGTGACCTGCCATATCTGCATCAACATATCCCTGTAGAGCAATGTTTGAACCATCAAAACATAATGCTTGATTTGTGGTACCTCTAAAATACCTGAGAATCCACTTCACCACCATCCAATGTTCTTTCCTTGGATTGCTCATGTACCTGCTTACAACTCCCACTGCATGTGCAATATCAGGCCTTGTGCAGACCATTGCATACATTATGCTTCCAACTATTGATGCATATGGAACTTTAAACGTATGAGCCATTTATTCCTAAGTCTTGGGACACGCCTCCTTACTTAATTTGAAATGGCTAGGCAAAGGTATACTAACTGGTTTTGCATTCTGCATATTAAAACTTTTCAACACCTTTTCTATGTACTCACTTTGAGATAATGTTAATTTGTGATTCTTCCTATCTCTAGTTATTCTCATACCAAGGATTTGTTTTGCAACACCCAAATCCTTCATTGCAAATGAGTTTGCCAATTTCCTTTTGAGGAAATTTATTTCCTGCATGTTAGAACCTACAACAAACATGTCATCTACATATAATAACAATATAATATAGCTACCATCATTTTGCCTTTTGAGATAAAGGCAATGATCAGAGTGACACCTAGTATAACCTTGTTCAGACATAAACCTGTCAAATTGTAGATAACACTACCTTGGAGCCTGTTTTAAGCCATACAAGCTCTTCTTCAACCTACACACTAGTTTCTCCTTCCCTTTTACCTCATATCCTTGTGGTTGTTTCATATATATCTCTTCCTCGAAATCCCCATGGAGAAAGCTTGTCTTTACATTTAACTGCTCAAGATGCAAAACTTCAGCTACTAGTAGACTTAGAATAGTTCTAATTGAAGTCATTTTAACAACAAGAGAAAATATTTCATCAAAATCAATACCTTTCTTCTGTGCAAACCCCTTCACCACAAGTCTAGCTTTATACCTCTGTTTTCCTCCATCTTCTTCCTTCAGCCTGTAAACCCATTTATTCTGCAATGTTGTTTTACCTGCAAGCAACGTGACTAAGTCCCAAGTTTGGTTATGTGCTAAGGAGTCCATCTCTTCTTTCATGGCTTGCTCCCACTTCTTCCTGCTTTCTACGTGCACTGCTTCTTCATAACATTCTAGTTCACCAAAATCAGTCAACAATACATAATATAATGAAGGAGAGTATCATTCATGGGGTCTACTTATCCTGGTAGATCTTCTAAGATCACTTTCAAGTGTTTGGGGTGCCTGTTGCTATTGTGGTGGTTGTTGTTGTTGTGTTTGTTGATTATTATTATTTCAGGCACCTTTACTTTTTCAGTGATCTCATCAAGAATTGTGTATCCTTGTTTTCTTTTTCCTGTTTCTTTTCCTGCAACTGATTCTTATACAAGACCTTTTCATTGAATATTACATCTCTGCTCCTAATGATTTTGTGATTTTCATAATCATATAAGTGATAGCCAAAATCATTAACACCATATCCAATAAAGGTACATTTCTTTGATTTTTCATCAAGCTTTGTTCTATTTTCTTTATTAATATGGACAAAGGCCTCACAACCAAAAAGCTTTAAAAAAGAGTAGTTTATCTTTTTACCTGTCCATGCTTCCTCTGGAACACCACCATCCAAGGAACTTGAAGGCCCTCTGTTTATTAGATAAACAATAGTATCTACAGCATCTGCCCAAAATTGTAAAGGCAATCCTGCATGCAATCTCATGCACCTTGCACGCTCCATGATTGTCCTGTTCATCCTTTCTGACACACCATTTTCTTGTGGTGTTCTTGGAACTGTCTTCTCTCTATGAATTCCATGCTCTGAACAGTGCCTATCAAACTCTTTGCTATAATATTGACCTCCATTGTCTGATCTAAGACGCTTCAATTTCTTTCCTGACTCAATCTCAACCAAAGATTTCCATTTCTTGAAAGTATCAAATACATCAGATTTATTCTTAATACAATAAATCCAAGTTTTTCTAGTTGCATCATCAATAAAAGTAGCATAATAATGAGAGCCACCAAGAGATGATACCTGAGCATCTCCCCACACATATGTATGCACAAGCTCTAATTTTTCGCTCTTCTTTTATTTCCCAACTCTGAGAAATATGACTCTCTTTTGTTTTCCATAAATGCAATTCTCACAGAAGTCCAAATCAACATTCTTCAAATCTTGCAACAAATTCCTTGAGTGAAGGATCTTCATCCCCTTCTCACTCATGTGCCCGAGCCTATGATGCCACAATGTTGTATCTTCTCCTGTAGAGGTTAAAGCATTAACAGAATTAGAAATACCATTTCATAAGTACAATGTACCAACCTTTCCTCCTTTCACTATTACCAAGGATCATTTAGTGAGCTTCCAGGTTCTATCTGTGAAAGTACTTAGAAACCTTCACCTCCTAACTGCCCTATTGAAATTAGATTTTTCTTCAGATCTGGAACATGCCTTACCCCCTTTAATAGCCATTGATTTCCATTTTGTTGTTTTATGAAAAATGTACCCATTCCAACAACTTTACATGGTTTATCATCACCCAATCGAACCTGTCCAAAATCTCCTTGAACATAATCATGAAAATACTTCTTATCAGGTGTGGCTTGGAATGAGGCCCCTAAATCTACCACCTAGGCATCAATAATATTTTCTAATAAAAGAATCAAAGCATCTTGCAACACATCACCTGTTACATTCGCTTCATGATTATTTTCTTGTTGCGCATCTCCTTCTTTTCCCTTCCGAGACTTGCAATCTTTCTTTAGGTGTCCTTTCTTCCCACATTTCCAGCACACTATCCCCGATCTGGACTTGGATCTTCCTTTTCTTGACTTACTGCAATACCCTGGGATCTTTCCTCTTTCCATTTTTCTTCCCCTAGTCTCTGCAGTCAAAGCATTACTTGATGTCTCATCAGAGCTTTTCCATTGCATTTCCTTGCTAAGGATTGCACCGACAACATCATCAAACTTTAAAGTACTAGATCAAAAGAGAGAGTTACTAATGGCCATAACTAAGGCATTCCAACTTTCTAGCAATGAGCACAGAAATAACAGAGCCCTAACTTCATCATCAAAATTACCCCTGCAGAAATTAACTGACTTGTAACTGTATTAAAATCATTTAAATGGTTTACACCAGATCCACCTTCTCACATCTTCATATTAAATAAACGCTTCATAAGAAATACCTTATTTGAGCCTGAGGGTTTTTCCTATAGTTTGGCCAATGTCAACATTAAACCCTGTGTTGTCATTTCCTTTGAAATATTAAACGCTATCGACGCTGCTAGGCATAGCCGTATTGTTCCAAGTGCCATTCTGTCGAGAATATCCCATTCTGTGTATGTCATACTTGTCAGCTTCTTTGTCTTTCCGCTCAATGGTAGGTACAGATTTCTTTGATACAAATAATCTTCCATCTGCATCCTCCACAGCTGGTAGTTTTGGCTGTTGAATTTTTTGACCCTAAAACTACCATCTTCCGCCATTTCTCCCACTCGAACCAGGAACCCTTCTCTCCTATGAGTTTATCATCCAAATAGACCTTCGGCTCCGATACCAGTTGTTAGAAAATTATATATTATAGAGAAATGGAACACAAAATATTGCAGAAATATAAACACAGAAAATGCATAAAACAAGAGAGACACAGATATATGTGGTTCACCCAGTTTGGGCTACATCGACATAGAAATAGCAATCCTTCTTTTATTATAATATCCAGCAAACTGAAGAGATACAACCTACAGTAGATCCACTCTAACTCCCTCTTCGCTCTCAATCTCCTCTCTTTTCCTCACTCTGAATGCATATATCCATAGGCACAATACAATTCCCTCATATATAGTGAGGGGTTGCATTCTAGGGAAAAAAACCCTAAATTAAACATAACTTCTACCATCAGATCATCTACCTAATGAACAACCCAGATTGACTAGAAATTACTATAATTTTACAAGGAAATTTTACATCTATTTTTTAGCTTCAGGGGCGCTGCCCTAGAACCCCTTCCAGGGGACCATTGGCCCCCAGACCCCCCAGTCAGGGGGGATTAGCCCTCCCGGACCCCCGCCAGTGGTGAACAAGTCCCCTTGTCCCCCCGCATGGAGCTAGTGGAAGTTCAAGTTGTGAAGTGTGACTTTAGTGACACTCAATAATCAACCAATTAACTAGTCAATCAACCCACAATAATTAATGCACAAAGAGAATTCGAGTTATCAATTTGAGATGGATATTCCAAGGCAATGTACTATCATTTGTAGACTATTCAAATGTTTACGCGTGGTGCATGCAATCAGAGGATGAGCCTAGATGAATTATGTAATCCAATTGAGGGAATTTCCTAAATAATAGGGGCTAATTTTGTCAAGGAACAACATAAGGAAATAAGATCTTGAAGGGCTTGAAAATTGGCTAATTATTGGCGAGAGTCACTCAGTCAGGCAGAGAGATAGACTATACACTTGCAGGTTGTGCTTAGGATTGAGAAAGCATATGTATTCATCTCTATTCTTTGATTAATACAATATGGATAGGATGGGGTTTTGAGCAGTTGCTTTCCCCTAGATAAATATTTGTGCATGTGTGATGTTTCCTTTTGCATGTCTATGTTCTAAGTTCTAGATTATGAATTGAATTCCGAAAAGTAGTAGAGTAGCTTCAAGTCTTATGATTTAGTAAAATTCATTAGCAGATTCATCTCTACAACCTAATTTCTACATGGTATCAAAGCTAAATTCACATTAGAGTAGGAAATTGGAAGTTGGGTCTCAGAGGTTAGAATTGGAAGATCAGTGTAGCCAGATTTCTTTTGAGTTGAGAAGATGGCATTCAACAAACTAAGGCTAGATTAAGCCTTCGAAGGCACATAAAATTTTGTTGCATGGAAGGATCACATGGAGGCAATATTGGATGATAATGGTTTTCTAGAATACACCAAGACAAATGTTACAAAACCTCAAGCATATGATGCTCAAAACCTTGCTTAGTGGAAGAAATATGTAGCCAAGGCAAGGATAATCATCTTGGAGGGAGTACATGATCATATTGTCTCGAATCTCCACAAAAAAGGAAAATTTGTTCACGATGTGGAAAGAAATGACAAAATTGTTCAAGAATAGTAGTGACCACAAGAATATGGCACTCAAAAATAAAATTCAAAGTATCAAGATGGAGAAGAATGACATAATTCCATAGTATCTGAGCAAGTTTATGCAGTTGATCAACTTAGCGGGGTTAGTGTTAATGTCCCTAAAGAAGACTTGGTATTTCTATCCCTTCTAGGCCTTCCCAAGAGTTAGCATAGTTATCAAGATTCAGTGAATGGGAGGGAGAAGATAATAAGTTAAGAGTGCTTATGGTCCAACTTGATATAAGAGGAAATAAGGTGGAATACCAGAGATAAGACTTCATCCAAGGGAAAGGATGAAGAAAAATTTTCATTAGTTGGAAATGTAAAGAAGAGAAAAGGGAATAAATAACATTCCAAACTAGAATCCAGTCAAGGGGGAAAGAAGAAATATTTTTCAAAAATTAAAAGCTTCCATTGTCATTAATTTAGACACTATGCCACAAAGTGTCCACACAAAAAGATAAGCAAGAAGAACTCAGGAGGATAAGTAGGTGAAGCTTTGCCTTCATATTTTGGGCTTGACTTTATCCTCATTGCATGCATTCCTAGTGATGAGCTCCAATATTGTAGCAAGGATGTTGCAACTCCTAGGGCGACAAACTTTGCTTTATCAACCCAGGGTTCATACAAACTTGGAGGTGACAATGCTATATGCACAGTAGATGCAACAGTCTTTTATTTTCACTTTTCAACTAGGGTGATATACCACTAGGGTTATTCAAACCAATCTTTTATTGACTAGAAGGAGGCTGGCCACTATTAGTGAATGTAAAGTTATCTTTAATTCAGAAACGAAATGCTTTCCTATTTTAGGAAAATGAATGTGTTGAATGGGAAGTGATATGAAATGACATGAAATGACCTAGCTAAGAATTAACATACATTACGTGTAGAAGAGACCTAATTAACCTTGCATAATATCATCTAGATATATAGACTAAGTAGGCATAGAAATTATCCTAAGACTGTTATGATTGATGTATGCATGCACTAGCTAAATACTGCATAAAAGAGTCCTTTGATTTTCCATTTAGAAATGTAAATTCTAAGCTAAACAAGTTGATCTTTTGCAGGGGAGAAGGGCATAGAAAAGGTTCCAAAAGTGAATTGAGGGGTATGGAATTCAAGTTGAGGGCCTACCCTCAACCCATATCATCATTTATGCCCACAACAATCCAAGATAGGCTGCTATAAGGTTTCTTGTAGTTACTATAGGATGTGCTAGTTACTACAGGATGTCTTGGTTTACAACAAGAAACTTGTTGAAGGCTATAGGAAGGTAGGGAAGTTGAAATGATGTGTTGGGAAGATGTCTGATGGTGGAATGAGGTATGGGGGAGGTGCACACTATTCAAGGATCAGCCCAACACTTCAATATGGTTGGATGTGCTCAAGGTGGCTACCCATGGTGGCTACAAAATAGAAATTTGAATTTTTGGTTGGTAGGCTTTGGCAGTAGGTGGAGAATATTTAGATGAGGCTAGTGGAATGAGTTCCTCCCTGTAGATCAACAACTCTTGTAACAACACATAAGGCTTTTCTTCATTCATGCACAAATTTATAGAAATATGGAAAAGATGAGCTGAATTTGAGAAAACTTTTTTATTGATGGCTATTGACTAAATCTATGAAATAAAAGACTTCTAGACTACAACACACTCAAGAAAAAAGAATGACAACTGTAGGTGCTTCTAAGAAATTATGAATAGTGATCTACTCAACAAGAAATCCTAAGTTATGCAATGATCAAAAGATAAATCTATTTTTGGGGTTGTGAGAGTGGGGCCCTTAAACCATGATCCCATGAGGGAGATAAGGAAGAGGCCACTGCCACAAGATTTTCTAAAGTATTTTCTTTCACTATTGTACCACTTATCTACTTCTTCAATTAATGGAAGCAAAACTAAACAATCATTCAAATACTTGTAGGTGAACAAAGCATAAATAACTTCAACAACTAATATGATTCTAATCTAAGAATACATGTAGAAAAAGAGGAACCTCTGCTGCTAGGGTTGGGCCCTAACCCAAGATCTTCAACCGTCTGAGTCAACTCAATGCTAGATCAAGGAAAACCTTTCCATTATCATCAAAATGTCAAAAATAAGATAAGAATAATAGTCACAATATCTTAGCTCGAAATTTCTTCTTGGTTACAACAAAAGTCGAATCCTAATGAGGTCCTGTTGTGCCCTACAACAACCCCCCATTTCATATCAATATTATCCCAAAACCATAATATGAAATGGGTCCCTTTTTAATTTTCGTTTTAATTGGTATCAACTTATTTCTATTAAAAAAGGCCCGAAGAGATAAAATAAAACATTACCCAAAAAGCCTTTTCAATAAACCAATTAAAATTCTTAGCATAAATGATTAATCTTTTGTCATTACGATAAAGCGATCGCAAGATCGCATATCGCAATGACAAAAGGAACACAACTTGAGGATATGTTGGTTTACTCCGATGCGAAATCGCTATCGGATATCGGCAATAGATGAATTAACGCATTATAAGCCCCCTTGCTCCGATGCGATGCGATATCGCTATCAGCAATCGGCGATAATGATTTAAATCAATTAAGCTCCCTCTTGCCCCGATGCGATGCGATATCGCTATTGGCAATCGGCGATCGACTATGCACGCCTTCTTAACCGCCCCACTCACTACACCCGACGTGATGCAATATCGCTATCGGCGATCGGGGATTCCAAATGGAACCAAAACAATGATTTATGATTTTCCCCGACGCAACCTGTTGTTGATCCAGGCAATAAAAAGAAAGGGCTCATATCGGACACTACATGCCTGGGACTTACCATAGCTACTTGGCAAGGCACATATAATCTGATTGAAGCCGAAGACCCGAGGGTGACAGCAATACAAGTTTCTACCGACAGCACCAGCGAATCCGAGGCTAATCTGAGTGATTTATCCAACTCTTTTCTTCATCAAATAGCGGCTCAGAAGAAAATCCTCCCATATACAAATGTGGTAAGATGGGTGATTCAGGAAATCCCAATTATCGACAGAACTTCCAGCACCATAGATGGGAGAATTTTTGGTTCTTTTCGAGTCGAGGATCTAAGGAAAATGTATCATTTGCCGGAGGCAGAGAAGAAGTATAACACGACATTCCTGGAGAAATTCCGAGCTGAAAATGAGACTGAGTCTGAACCAATTCGAGGTTGGAGACAAAATCCAACAAAGCACAAGCACGAATCTTCGGGTAAGTACTCGGTCAATTCTTTATGCTCTCTTTATTGCAATGCTGGGATTATGATGTGCAGACTATGGGGATTACATGATTCCGCCAATTTTACCATAGAAATGGTTCCCTTAATGGAGGCGGCATGTAGTGGCGAAATAATGGATTGGGCGGATATACTATCCGATAAGTTAGCAATTACAATTCTTAATTTCATATTCAACTCTCGCGTCACTGAGAGGTTCATTCCCCCATTTTACTATAGTGCCTATGTATTAGATGTTTTATGTTTTAATTCTGAATTTTCTGTGCTCGGATGGATGTGGATGTCACAAGACCCCGCACCTGTCCACATATACCATCAAAAGTTGTGGAAGACCAACTACAAACATCATTTGTATCAAATCTGCAACGGTTTCATGTTGCCTATTCATTATTCCATTTTCAATAAGCCTGCCCCTAAGATTTCCTACCAAGAAGGGGTGGATTTAACTTCCATAGGGAGTTGGTTTGGGGAGGAAAAGTTCACCTATATCAGAGTTTTTGGTAGTCAAGCCAAGCCCCATGTTCTTCCTCTATACATCCCTGATAAACTACTGGCCAGGGAAATAGCCTATAAGATCAACGCCGATGGGATTACACAAACTCTGAAGAAAGAAAAGAAGCACGTCTAGCCCTCTTTTCCTCTGAGAATTGGTATCTACACTCTGCATGATCTCAAACATGCAGAGAAAGAAGCTGAAAAAATAAGTTCATTGACCCTGGAAACTCTACCAAGCAGGCGATTCGATCCGAACAAAGTCACCTACAATGCACTCGATCAGGCCAAATTGGCCAAGTTCGAGCATAAGGAAGACAGATTTGAAGACTTGTTCGCATCGGCCGAGTTGCTATATCAAGTTAAATCGCTCGCCATACTTGAATACAATGATGAGTGGCTAGTCGAATTCAACAGACTTAGAGAGCAGAGGTTGCAAACTCTTCCTCTAGACCTGTTAGCGACGACTCCAACAACAGAATCAAGTGATCCTGAGCAACGACTTGATAAAGAACCTCCTATTACATCAAAGTAGCAGGAGGAAGTGCATGAGTAGAGACAAGAAGAAACCCAAGCGAAATTGCAGAGACAGGAAGAGACCCAGGCGAAAATGCAAGAACAGAGCAGTTCAAAAGTAAATGAAGACACACAGATTGATCCGAAATTGCTCCAAGAATGGCAGCAATTTAATTCGATTATCGAAAATCTAGAATGCTCTAAAGATGACGATATTTAAAAAGAGGGCAACACACAGGAAAAGACATCAAAGCAGGTTTCAGGTGAAACCAACGACCCACCCAAATTAAAGGAAGCGGAAATAATTCCAAAGGATCCATCGGGCGAAATCATTTTGCAGATAGAAGAGATTCCTCCCTTGGATGTCTTCTATAGCCCTAAGCATAAAGCTGTAGTGAAACGATAGAGGAAGAGGAGAAGGACTGATCAACCTTCTTTATTCCCTGAACTAACAGTAACGGGCAACGTGGTATGGAAAGAAGAATTTGACCCCTCCGATGACTTGACAAAGCTATCGCAATATGCAAGAGCTTATTCAGCGGCAACAATAGATAAAGCATCGGAGGTGAGTAGTCTATTAAAGGCAAATGATCAAGACATATTTTTGCTACAAGCTCAATTATCGGAAGCGCAGCAGAAGGCAGAGCAGGCTGAACAACAATTGCTAGTACAACAACAAAATAACAATCAGCTGACTAAGAAATTGCAGGAAGAAAAATAGAGGATTGATGATAGCACAATCCAAAAGAAAAAGGAGCTATCGGCAGCATTGGAGCAACTAAAAACATCAACTAAGGAAATGCTAAAATCCAAAGATGAGAAAATCGCTCAATTGTCAGCTCAACTTGAGCAAACGAAAAAGCTCCCGCAAGTAGATGAGTTTAAAGCAGAGGCATTTCAATTAAACAAAGCATTGATAAATCAAATGAAGCTCTTGTGTCAGCAAATCACCCAGGCAGAACCATTCTGCGACTTAGTGGCATCCATAAGCGAAAAAGTAGAAAAGGAAAGGACAGATTTGGATCAGGTCGAAGAAACATTAACAAATTTTCTGGAATGGCAAGATTCCGATTAGGGCCAGGCAGCTAACCCACCAAGAATTCTGGAATCACACAAAGAAATATTATTCAAAGAATGGAAATCTCAGTTAATGAAGGCAGAAAGAGCGATTTTAAGATGCAAGGAAACCACTAGTAATTTGGTTGAATTGGTAAATAATACTCTTTACTTGACTAACATGATTTCTCAATGTACTCCAGGCCAATTAACAGCAACAAAGATGTTGGAGCATTCATGCTACCTAGAGCTGGAGAAAAATGGAAGGTTAATTGCGGGAATCAACAGTTTGACATGGGATGCTTATTGGTTCTTTTTAGTAAATCCGCACAGCCAGAGAGCCGCCCTCAAATGCCTCACAGATGCTATCAGGTATATCATACCCGATATTCAGGATGCCACCTTCATTGCCCAACTCAGCTTGCACCTCAACAGACCACCCGAAGTGGAGCCAATGCTTGCGATAAGCCAGCTCAGGTTTAAAGGCAAACAGCCTGAGTCATGATTCACATCGTCGACTGCTAGATCACCCCCAAGAAGATAGATAGTATTAATTGATGCCAATTTAGTAGGATTTTGTTTCATAGATTTTTTTTAGCTTAGTAGTATTTATAGACCCTTTCATGCATTTAGAAAGGGTCGTAAAGTTTTGTATATTACTTAAACCCTGAAGTTACACAATTGCTTTACTTTCATGGATTATTCTTTTATGAAACTGGACCAATCATTTCTGATTATAAGGAAAGTTTTTTATACATGTGCACTACTGTCTTGTTTGAAAGGCATTTCTGCCGTTGAAGGAAGAATTTCAAATAGCGATTGATATTGGGAGTTGATTAAGAAAGCTCATTATGGTACTATTAATCTATGTCTAGGACTCATTCTTGTTATATGAATTGTCATTTTGATCACTCTTGCTATTATCACTTATATATATGTGTTTTAACAACCATCCTTTATGCATCCCACTATTTGGCTGTTTATAGCATGCTGTTCTTTCAATTCATATATGTATCGATGATATAAATGGTAAATGCAGTAATCTTGTGTTAATCACTTTGTTTAACTATTTAGATGAAGTAATATTTGAATGAATATCTATGTTTATTTTACAGAGTCATCTACATGCCTGTCAATAGACAAGGATTATTAAACGTTGCATTTCAAATGAATAGTTGTTCCTGGGATTAGTATTAGTTTTTGTATTTTTCTTGATAGAATAAGCTATCTGCCTATCATTAGAACAAACAACTCATCACTCATCCACCCATTTTTTTTATTATCGGGAAACTGGTCCCATTATATCCAGTCAGAGCCACCATCCCAAATGGAAAAGGAGCTGTACTAAGGTCCAGACCAGATGGTTATCCCCCAATGTTGTTGCAGCGATTTTCGAGGCATCAACATTTCTGGTGCTAGAAGGAGGGCCATCCGCTATTAATGGTGAGTAAGCCAACACCTACAAACCATTCAAAGAGTAAATCACCCTCCACCTCTCCTCGCACCTCTCGTTCGCATCCTAAATCATCAGTATCCAGACGAGACGAGGAAGAATCAACCACTACTGCTCAACTACATCATACTTCAGAACACTTAAGTCCGGAGTCCCCTGAAGTTCAATCCATCATCCAAAAACTTCAAGGCTTCTCGATTTCACCTCTTAGATCTAAAGTATCACAAGGCAGTCAGACTTCGCAATTCCATTTACCTCCTCACCTTACCAGACTTCAAAGTGAAAAACTAGGTATTGAACCACCTGCGTTTCCTTTGCCCGAAAGGAAAAGGATTAAAAAGACCGCTGAAGGTTCTGGTAGTGAAACCTTTTCTCCATCATCTTCCATTTCATCATCACCTGTGCGGAGTCAAACACCCACTTCACCACTGCATATTGTTTTTCACCAAGGGACTTCATCTCAAACATCACAATCTTTTTAGTCTTCACTTCCACCTCCCCCTCAAGCACTTGGAACACCACAGGCAATCGCTGGTACTCCTAAAATGGCTCAAAGACCATGGAGAAGTCCTGGTGTAGTCACCATGCCTGCGCCTTTACATCCGTTACCCGATTACCCCGAAAAATGGCTACTAAAGTTCAATCCAGATGCTAGAACGTCATCAGAAGAACACATAAATAATTTTATGTTGTCAGTCAATTTGAACGGAGTGACTGAAGAAGATGTGGTAGTTAGATTTTTTCCCTATACACTTCAAGGATCAGCAGGGTCTTGGTATTTTTACTTGCCCTCCGGATCCATCACCAGCTGGAATATCTTCCAGGAACAGTTCCTTACCAAATACGGTGATGATAGATCCTTGGCTACACTCGTCCATGACCTTTCCAATTTAAGGATCAAGTCAAGAGAACCCATTAAGGAGTTTAACTCCCGATTCAACAAACTCTTGAACAAAATCCCCACTGATGATAAGCCAAGTGAACAAGTTAGAAGTGAGTGGTATATCACCTCCTTACCCTCAAACATAGCCTTTTTTATGGATAGGGCTAAACAACCTACATTGGCCGAAAACATGAAGGAAGCCCTCGCTGTTGAAAAAAGTGTAATCGCCTTAGAAAAGAAAACTGCCCTGGAAGAACGAAAATCCAAAATAGTGTCCTTTAAGGATGATTTGAAGAAAAGATCACTAAGGATCCATATGACATGGAGGGCCTTCAAAAAGTCCTTAAAACCATGTCAAACGAAATGGTTGAGATTAAGAAATAAGTATCAGAGTCCTCAACGAAGAAACCATATAGGAATTTCAAAAAGCCCGAGTCCAAGCCTCCAAATGTCATATCTTACGCAGATTCGGATCCTGAGGAAGAAGAAGAAGAAGAAACAATTACACCATCCAAAGAAGAAGAGGAAGTTGTTGAATGCCACGGGATGTGGGACTTTATACTCCCTAATTCTGATACTGATGCTGAGCAAGAAGCCTTTCCCGTCACTACAAGGAGTAAAGCTACTCCTGAACCTGTTCAAGCCAATTCAAAGAAAAGGAGTGCTGGTACTAATACTGCAAAGGAAAAGGTACCCACAAGGAAGCCAGCTGCGACAGTATCTCATAATCAGTCGTTATCTTCCAATATACCTTCGTCATCTAAGACATTGGTAGTATCTGATTCGATGGACTATAATATTGTTGATGACATGAAGAAAACTAAGGCAAACATCACCATGTTTGAGCTTAGTAAATTAAAACATCAACAAAAATTACTCCTCAAAGAACTTAATGCAGTTCCTTCTTCACCTCTTCCCAGTACTAAAGCTGCAAGCGACTCAGGACAACCACCTTCTGGTAGAGTTGAGGCAACTGATACAATTCTGGTTGGAGATAGATCAAATTCCCATACTCCCCCTTTCCTCTTAACATATGAAATTTACAATCGAAATCTACATAACTGCTTAATTGATTCTGGGGCATCATCTAATATAATGCCTACTTCAGTTCGTTCTAAACTGAATATAGAACCCCAGAAATCTTCTATTCACATTGTGTAGTTAGATAGAACTAAAGTTCAAGTTTTAGGGGAAATAAACTCTATTACAATCAGGTTATCGGCGGATCCATGAATAGTCGAAAGGATTGATATCCTAGTCGCTGATATACCTGAATTTTATGGGTTGATTTTAAGCAGGGATTGGTCAGAAAAGCTCCATGGGTATATCTCCACCGATTGGTCCCATATGTGGCTCCCCTATAAGGTCAAGCCCAATCAAATAAAGATCGATCGGGAGAAACATATGACCCACACTGTTACAGAATTTGAACAAGAAAATCAACCAATTGCATTCAACAACAATATCTTAGGAAATTATTCTTCTGAGTCATTTTTCGGCAATTATATTGCCCAACCATCTCCTTTCTCGATTAACAATTTCGCATCGCAAATTGTAAATTTTTCGCAGACCGACAGGTCTAAATGTGTTAATGTTACTGAGAATTTTGTAAGTAAGATTGTAGATAATTCTTTATTTTGGTCTTTATATTTTGATGGATCCGAGTCTAGTGAAGGATCAGGAGCAGGATGTATTTTGGTTAGCCCACAAGGAGAAAAAACAATGTTGTCCTGTAGGTTAGAGTTTGAATGCACCAATAACACAGCTGAGTACGAAGCATTAGTCCAAGGACTATATAAAGCGATCGGCCTCAAAGTCCAATACTTGAAGGTCTTTGGAGATTCTGATATTATTGTTAAACAGGTGAGGAATAAAATTCATTGTCTTTCGAACCATCTCAAACATTATCAATCACTAGTACAAGAGCTCACTTCCCATTTTTTAGCATTCAATATTTCTTCCATTCCCAGGTCTCAAAATTCAGCAGCCAACTTGCTAGCCAATGTCGCTTCCAAGCTACTCCCTTCTGAAGACTATAGCCCAGATAGATTTCAGTAGAATTGCTTTTTAGGCCACCCATTCCTGACAATGTAACTAATTGGAGAGTATTCAACCACGATGAAGACATTTTACAATTTTTAAGCTCCGAAAAATCCTGTGATAATCAAATCATTGAGGAAGACGAACACGATATTCAAATGCGAGATAAACCTGAAGGAAACTCGATTCCAAAGCCTGTGGTGAAGCTTGAGGACCTTTACGATATTAAAGACAAATTTAAACCTGTGCCTAATACGAAGCTCCAGAGCTCTACCTTAAGGTTTGAATTGATAAATCTTGGTACTGAACAAAATCCGCAAAACATTAATTTAGGATTAGGAATTTCAATGGAGGAAAAGGAAGCATTCATTAGACTGTTACGCAAAAATAAACACGCTTTTTCTTGGAAATATGATGATCTAAAAACGTATGATACATCCATTATCCAGCACACTATTCCGTTGCTTCCCGAATAGAAACCAGTTCAACAAAAGTTGAGAAAAATACATCCAACATTAGAAGGGCAAATAAAATCGGAACTCAATAAACTCTTGAAAGCTAAGATTATTTTTCCTGTTCGGCACTCAAACTGGGTCTCCAATATGGTACCAGTCAGGAAGAAAAATGGCGACATAAGGATTTGTATTGATTTCAGGAATTTAAATAAGGCGAGTTTAAAAGATAAATTCCCATTACCCACTATGGAGCAGATACTCCAATCAATGGCAGGCTCAGAGTTAATGTCCTTTTTGGACGGTTTTTCAGGATATAATCAAATTTTGGTCCATCCTGATGACCGAGTCAAAACCACATTCAGAACAAAATGGGGAACGTATGCATATCATAAAATGCCTTTCGAACTTATTAATGCAGGAGCCACTTTTCAAAGAGCAATGGATATCGCTTTCAAAGGGTTAATTAACAGAACAGTAGTCGTCTACTTAGATGATATTACTGTATTTTCTAAAGAGAGGTCCAATCACTTGCATGATTTAAATCAAATCTTTCAACGCTGTAAGAAATATGGTATTTCTCTTAACCCTAAGAAATCCTTTTTCGCTCTTGATCAAGGCAAGCTCCTAGGCTTTATTGTTTCTAAAGATGGCATTTATATCGATCCCGACAGGATCAAAGAAATCTCTGAAATCCCATTTCCTCACAATAAGAAATCCATGCAGTCATTTTTAGGCCAAATCAATTTTGTTAAGAGATTCGTTCCAGACTTTTCTCAAACCATTTTGCCACTTCAAACTATGATTAAGAAAAATTCAGTTTTTAAATGGGGATCGGCAGAAAAGGAAGCGTTTGAATTAATCAAGCAATCAATAATCAACGCCCCCGCTCTAAATACCCCTAATTTTTCTAATCATTTTACATTGTATACCGTCGTATCCGATTTCTCTTATGCTGCAGTACTCACACAGATCAACAATCACAATTTGGAAGCACCCATTTCATTCTATAGTTCAAATCTTCAGGGTGCTGAACTAAACTACTCCGAAGTAGAAAAACAAGCCTTTGCTGTATATAAAGCTGTTAAACATTACAGACCCTTCCTTTTAAAAGCCCATACAAAATTCATAGTTCCTTTCTCTTCAGTAAGGCAACTATTAATCCAAAGAGAATTGGGAGAAAAAAGGGAAAACTGGGTAACAACACTTCAAGGATATGACCTAGAGATCAAGCTAGCAAAGATTGTTAGAGGCCAAGGTTTTTGCAGGTTGTTGGCAGGAGCATCCAACATTCCAGAATCAAGTGATACAGATCAATTTGAAGCGATCAACCAGATAAGTATCATTGACTCTTAATCACAGTATGCTGATTTAATATTTTATTTTAAAAATGGATATGCACCTCCCAACCTGTCTTACAAAAGCAAAAGGGCCATAAGATTGAAAGCAAAAAAATTTACCATTATTGATGATGTGCTTTTTATGCAAAATTATGATTCAGTTTTATTGAGATGCCTTGAAAAACCTGAAGCACAAAAGGTTTTGTAGGAATTACATGATGGACCAGCAGGAGGCCACTTTGGAGCTGATACAACAGCTCACAAAGTCATCCATGCTGGATACTATTGGCCCACTCTGTTTAGAGATGTTCATGAATATGTAAGGAAATGTCGAAATTGCCAAACTTCTAGTGGAAGACAAAGGAAATCAGCCTTCCCTTTGCAACCGGTCAACATTGAACAACCATTTGAGCAATGGGGATTGGACATCATTGGAGAAATTAACCCAAATTCTTCCAAACATCATAAGTATATCCTTACCGCTACCGATTACTTTACCAAGTGGGTTGAAGCAATTCCTTTAAAGACAACAAATTCTGAAGCTATTATTGAATTCATAGACCAATTCATCATTACCAGGTTTGGTGTCTCGAATGCTCTTGTTTTTTATAATGCATCTTACTTTTTAGGCAATGCTATGTTTGATTTCGCAATTAAAAGAGGATTTAAACTCAAAGACTCTGCTAACTATTATCCTCAGGGCAATGGTTTGGCAGAATCTACAAACAAAAATCTTATTAAAATTATCAAGCGAACTATCGAACAGAATCATAACAACTGGCACAAATCTTTAATATTTGCATTATGGGCTGACAGGATAACGCAAAAAAGCTTCTATAGGTTCTTCTCCGTTTAAACTTGTGTATGGAAAAGAAGCAGTGCTACTGACAAATCTCATCCTTCCTTCTCTAGCCCTAGTTCAATTTATTGAAGAAAGCCCTTCCTCTTCTTTACAACTTAGACATGACCAAATTCTAAAATTAGAAGAAGAAAGAGAAAAGGCCAAAATCATTCATGCGAAACATCAGCAGATCATCAAGTCATCATTTGATTCAATTTCATCTGGTTCCAAACAATTTCAAGTCGGTGATTTAGTTCTGAAATGGGACAAAGCACATGAAGATAAGGGAAAACACACTAAGTTTCAAAAGATGTGGCTTGGACCATTTCAGATCTGTGAAAAGATAGGCCATTCGACCTTCATATTACAAGATTTATCAGGGCTGAGAGATTCTCTCCTTGTTAATGGTCTTATCTTAAAGAAATTCTTCAATTTAGGAGGTAACCCCTTCTCCTTTTAATAGCATTTTTGAAGTTTGTAGAAGCATTAGAAAATAAAGTTGTAAGGTATCTTCTATTTGACCTTTGTTGTACTTAAAGAGTTACTCAAAACAAGTAGTGTGATATTTACTTTTAAATAAATAGAAGTCTTAAACAAAAGGAATGATTTCTAGGAAATTAGATATAATTGCATTCTAAAACTACACTGCAATCTTAGTGAACCCCTCTCAAAGTTTATAAATATTGTAAATCTTTTTAGATTTTCAAATTGGTCCCAAAAAGGTTATCAATATCAAAATAGGAGCTAATCTAATTTCAGCATCTCCAACTCTTACCTTGTCATCCATCTCCTCTTAAGGAGAAAATTGTCTATCCCATTCACCAAAGTTTGTGATTACTCAGAATGTAATTCCAAGAATACTAGATACAAAAGATAAGAGGTCTTATTAAAAGCCTGCTTACCATGTTCATAGGGAAATAGTTTAGCCGACATTACCAATACTGCATACCAAAACAGGGTAATGGCTTCAATTGTAAGCAAGGGGTCTCATCACGAGCCAGCTTGTTTGGTTAGATTATTACCAGTGAATGGCATTGTCACTTAGCTGACCACCAAACCAGGGCAATGGCTTTTTATCTTACAAAATAACAGAAAAGAGAAAAGAAATACAAAATGT
>APFE031420563.1:29909-75344 GCA_000404065.3 Pinus taeda | reverse complement strand
TTACCAATACTGCATACCAAAACAGGGTAATGGCTTCAATTGTAAGACAAGGGGTCTCATCACGAGCCAGCTTGTTCGGTTAGATTACTACCACTGAATGGCATTGTCACTTAGCTGGCCACCAAACCAGGGCAATGGCTTTTTATCTTACAAAATAACAGAAAAGAGAAAAGAAATACAAAATGTGAAAAACATATTTTGAATTCATTCTGTTAATGACGCTCTAAGGTGAATGGGGCAATAGACAATGATATGGTTAAAAGGTATCCCTGCCGAAACTATGGACGTTTGCTGGCAATAGAGGCTCTACTTATGACAAAGGAGTTAATTTTAATAGCTGATTTGGAAAGGTTTTCTGTTTTATCAATATCAACCAATAGAGGCCAATTTAAAATCTAGAATGTATATAATTTTTAACAAAAGAGGGAATTAGAAGAGAAAGTTTTATTTTGTTTGGAATGCAACTATACCTAGTTATATTAGAATTCTCCCTTTTGATAAAATTTCTATTTTGAAAAAGTTTAAGTATTTCTATACTTTTCAGAGATAACTGTTTCTTCCAGCGAATCGCCAATTGTTGTGCCCTACAACAACACCCCATTTCATATCAATATTATCCCAAAACCATAATATGAAATGGGTCCCTTTTTAATTTTCGTTTTAATTGGTATCAACTTAGTTCTATTAAAAAAGGCCCGAAGAGATAAAATAAAACATTACCCAAAAAGCCTTTTCAATAAACCAATTAAAAGTCTTAGCATAAATGATTAATCTTTTGTCATTACGATAAAGCGATCGCAAGATCACATATCACAATGAAAAAAGGAACACAACTTGAGGATATGTTGGTTTACTCCGATGTGAAATCACTATCGGATATTGGCAATAAATGAATTAATGCATTAAAATCCCCCTTGCTCCGATGCGATGCAATATCGCTATTGGAAATCGGTGATAATGATTTAAAGCAATTAAGCTCCCTCTTGCCCCGATGCGATGCGATATCGCTATCGGCAATCGGCGATCGACTATGCATGCCTTCTTAACCGCCCCACTCACTACACCCAACGCGATGCAATATCGCTATCGGCGATCGGGGATTCAAAATGGAACCAAAACAATGATTTATAATTTTCCCCGATGCCCGATTGCGATAAAGGCAAAAGCGCAGTTTTCAAAGAAAATCTTAAAAGTGGTTTAATACGATTTATTCGTATTTAAGGCATTATCTTTCGAAAAGCCACTCATCCATGCTCAACGCCAAAACGCCCAAGACACGCTTCAAATAAATCATTCAGCCATTAATCGAATTGACTGGCATTGATAAGATTGACAGGCCTTAATGGCCATTTAATGAAACAGTAAGCCTACGATCTGTTTACTGATTTTATTCGAGGCCACCTTAAGTCAATCGTTCGCCATGAATCTATCAATCTATATATAGATATATATATATATATATCAGTCTATTTGATTTATGCTATTATTTCCTGTATTACGCCCATCATCGTCTCTGTGCATAATTCTCCCGCAGAAACAGATTTGAGCAGAATGGGAAGAAGTCCAAGAAGACCACAATGGCTTCCGCTTCGCCGGCCACAGGGCAACCGTTGTTGATCCAGGCAACAAAAAGAAAGGGCTCATATCGGACACTACATGCCTGGGACTTACCAGAGCTACTTGGCCAGGAACATATAATCTGATTGAAGCCGAAGGCCCGAGGGTGACAGCAATACAAGTTTCTGCCGACAACACCAACAAATCCGAGGCTAATCTGAGTGATTTAGCCAACTCTTTTCTTCATCGAATAGCGGTCCGAGAGCAAATCCTCCCATATACAAATGTGGTAAGATGGGCGATTCAGGAAATCCCAATTACCGACAGAACTTTCAGCACCATAGATGGGAGAATTTTCGGTTCTTTTCGAGTCGAGGATCTAAGGAAAATGTATCATTTGCCGGAGGCAGAGAAGAAGTATAACACGGCATTCCTGAAGAAATTCCGAGCTGAAAATGAGACTGAGTCCGAACCCATTCGAGGTTGGAGACAAAATCCAGTAAAGCACAAGCACAAATCTTCGGGTAAGTATTCGGTCGATTCTTTATGCTCTCCATTGCTATGCTGGGATTATGATGTGCAGACTATGGGAATTACATGATTCTGCCAATTTTACCATAGAAATGGTCCCCTTAATGGAGGCGGCATGTAGTGGCGAAATAATGGATTGGGCGGGTATACTATCTGATAAGTTAGCAACTGCAATTCTTAATTTCATATTCAACTCTCGTGTCACTGAGAGGTTCATTCCCCCATTTTACTACAATGCCTATGTATTAGATGTTTTGTGTTTTAATTCTGAATTTCCTGTGCTCGGATGGAGGTGGACATCGCAAGACCCCGCACTTGTCCACATATACCATCAAAAGTTGTGGAAGACCAACTACAAACATCATTTGTATCAAATCTGCAACGGTTTCATGTTGCCTATTCATTATTCCAGTTTCAATAAGCCTACCCCTAAGATTTCCTACCAAGCAGGGGTGGATTTAACTTCCATAGGGAGTTGGTTTGGGGAGGAAAATTTCACCTATATCAGAGTTTTTGGCAGTCAAGCCAAGCCCCACGTTCTTCCTCTATACATCCCTGATAAACTACTGGCCAGGGAAATAGCCTATCAGATCAACGCCGATGGGGTTACACAAACTCTGAAGAAAGAAAAGAAGCACGTCTGGCCCTCTTTTCCTTTGAGAATTGGTATCTACACTCTGCATGATCTCAAACATGTAGAGAAAGAAGCTGAAAAAATAAATTCACTGACCCTGGCAATTATACCGAGCAGGCGATTCGATCCGAACAAAGTTGCCTACAATGCACTCGATCAGGCCAAATTGGCCAAGTTCAAGCATAAGGAAGACAAATTTGAAGACTTGCTCGCATCGGCCGAGTCGCTATATCAAGTTAAATCGCTCGCCATACTTGAATACAATGATGAGGGGCTGGTCGAATTCAACAGACTTAGAGAGCAGAGGTTGCAAACTCTGCCTCTAAACCTGTTAGCAACGAATCCAACAACAGAATCTAGAGAGACTGAGCAACGACTTGATAAAGAACCTCCTATTACATCAAAGCAGCAGGAGGAAGTGCGTGAGCAGAGACAAGAAGAAACCCAAGCAAAATTGCAAAGACAGGAAAAGACCCAGGCGAAAATGCAAGAACAGAGCAGTTCAAAAGTAAATGAAGACACACAGATTGATCCAAAATTGCTCCAGGAATGGAAGCAATTTAATTTTATTATCAGCAATCTAGAATGCTCTAAATATGACGAGATTTCAAAAGAGGTCGATACACAGGAAGCGACATCAAAGCAGGTTTCGGGTGAAACCAATGACCCACCCAAATTAAAGGAAGTGGAAATAATTCCAAAGGATCCATCGGGCGAAATCATTTTGCAGATAGAAGAGATTCCTCCCTTGGATGTCTTCTATAGCCCTAAGCATAAAGCTGTAGTGAAACAATAGAGGAAGAGGAGAAGGAATGATCAACCTTCTTTATTCCTTGAACTAACAGTAACGGGCAGCGTGGTATGGAAAGAAGAATTTGACCCCTCCGATGACTTGACAAAGCTATCGCAATATGATGGAGCTTATTCGGTGGCAACAATAGATAAAGCATCAGAGGTGAGCAGTCTATTAAAGGAAAAAGATCAAGACATCTTTTCGCTACAGGCTCAATTATCGGAAGCGCAGCAGAAGGCAGAACAGGCAGAACAACAATTGCTAGTATAGCAACAAAATAACAATCAGCTGACTAAGCAATTGCAGGAAGAAAAAAAGAGGATTGACGATAGTGCAATTCAAAAGCAAAAGGAGCTATCAGCAGCATTGGCGCAACTAAAAACATCAACTGAGGAAATGCTAAAATCCAAAGATGAGCAAATCGCTCAATTGTCAGCTCAACTTGAGCAAATGAAAAAGCTCCCACAAGTAGATGAGTTTAAAGCAGAGGCATTTCAATTAAACAAAGCATTGATAAATCAAATGAAGCTCTTGTGTCAACAAATCACCCAGGCAGAACCATTGTGCAACTTAGTGGCATCCATAAGCGAAAACGTAGAAAAGGCAAGGACAGATTTGGATCAAGCCGAAGAAACATTGACAAATTTTCTGGAATGGCAAGATTCCGATCAGGGCCAGGCAGCTAACCTACCAAGAATTCTGGAATCACACAAAGAAATATTATTCACAGAATGGCAATCTCAGTTAATGAAGGAAGAAAGAGCAATTTTAAGATGCAAGGAAACCACTAGCAATTTGGTTGAATTGGTAAATAATACTCTTTACTTGTCTAACATGATTTCTCAATGTACTCCAGGCCAATTAACAACAACAAAGATGTTGGAGCATTCATGCTACCCAGAGCTGGAGAAAAATGGAAGGTTAATTGTGGGAATCAACAGTTTGACATGCGATGCTTATTGGTTCTTTTTAGTAAAGCCGCACAGCCAGAGTTCCGCCCTAAAATGCCTCACAGATGCTATCAGGTATATCATACCCGATATTCAGGATGCCACCTTCGCTGCCCAACTCAGCTTGTGCCTCAACAGACCACCCGAAGTGGAGCCAATGCTTGCGATAAGCCAGCTCAGGTTTAAAGGAAAACAGCCTGATTCATGATTCACATCGCCGACTGTCAGATCGCCCCCAAGAAGATAGATAGTATTAATTGATGCCAATTTAGTAGGATTTTGTTTCATAGATTTTTTTTAGCTTAGTAGTATTTATAGACCCTTTCATGCATTTAGAAAGGGTCGTAAAGTTTTGTATATGACTTAAACCCTGAATTTGCACTATTGTACTTCATGGATATTCTTTTATGAAACTAGACCAATCATTCTGATTTTGATAAGGAAAGTTTTTATACAAATGTGCACTACTGTCTTTATTTGAAAGCATTTCTGCGTTGAAGGAAGAATTTCAAATAGCGATTGATATTGGGATTGATTAAGCAGCTCATATGGTACTATTATCTATGTCTAGACTCATTCTTGTTATATGAATTGTCATTTGATTGCTCTTGCTATTATCGCTTATATATGTGTGTTTTAACAGCATCCTTTATGCATCCCACTATTGGCTGTTTATAGCATGCTTTTCTTTCAATCATATATGTATCGATGATATAAATGGTAAATGCAGTAATCTTGTGTTAATTGCTTTGTTTAACTATTTAGATGAAGTAATATTTGAATGAATATCTATGTTTATTTTACAGAGTCATCTACATTCCTGTCAATAGATAAGGATTATTAAACACTGCATTTCAAATGAATAGTTGTTCCCGGGATTAGTATTAGTTTTTGTATTTTTGTTGATAGAATAAGCTATCCGCCTATCATTAGAACAGACAACTCATCACTCATCCACCCATTTTTTTTATTATCGGGAAATTGGTCCCGTTATATCCAGTTGGATCCACCATCCCAAACAGAAAAGGAGTTGTACTAAGGTCCGGACCGGGTGGTTATCACCCAATGTTGTTGCAGCGATTTTCGAGGCATCAACAGGTCCTTGGCATTCTTATTTGTACAAAATGAAGCTACAAAAATCTTCCTAAAAATTAGGGATACTTGGATCCCAAACTCGAGAATGATGTATCTTCACTGTCACTGGCTTGGCTGCCAATGAACTCGGTTGGCTTGGATGCTTCTAAATCTGAGCCGATGAGATCTAGTGGAGGAACCTTCGAATGATTGAGGAATTAAGGGAGACAAAATCTCCTAAAATCCCTCTTACTTTTCCACTTCAAGTTCATGCTCTTAAATTAGCCCAAAAATTCTCCAATTACTACATTTAATACATATTAGGCCACATGACATAACATCTCACCTCTACCCTTCTTACTAAGAAAAATATAATAAAATATGTAAAGAAATGTGAGAAATGTTGATTTTAATGAGTTAGAGAGTGGCATTAAGACCCATATAATTTACCTATTTATGAGCCTCATCATCACCCCCCTACTGAAGGTGTTTCTCATCCTTTGAGAAAATTTGGCTATGTCCATATCTTTCATAGCTCTTGTCGCCTCTCCGACATCCCAGGCCTCTATTGATGGAGTTTCCTCTTGAGGATAGAACCTTGCACGTTTATTTATTTATTCCCACCACTTTCTTTCCTCCTCTTCCTTCCTACCTTTTGGCAGACCCAACAACAAGGGTGGACTAAGTTTCAACCCAATCCAATTGATTTTTAGTCTTTGCATGGCATTCTTATACAATAGGGTCCTTTCCAGTGCATTCCTCAATCTCTGAGGGGAATTGTACTATTTGATTCTTAGACTATGTGGTAGGTTGCTCCATCTCCTCTGGAATGTGTTCTGGATTTCATTTCCTAGCAACCTCAAGGTGTCTTGAAAGTGGGTGATGGCATGTTCTTGTGTAGCTAGGTATCTTGGTGCAAGTTGGGCATCATTGGAGATGATGTTGTGTGTGATAATGACATCCATTGAATTCATATGTTCTGCTCTGATATAAAGGGGCTCCCCTTCCTCCTTTTCCAATATTATCTTCACCTCCTTAGCCCTGGCCTCCTCATGACTCATCCATGATGCAAGGGCCATTAGTTGTAAATCCCCCAACTTTGTATTGGGGTCCCACAGATTCAAATCTATTAAGGTAAGTTGTGTAGGTAAAATTCAGATATCTTGGCCTTATCTTCCAAGGTTCTCTTACCACATAATTCAATGAACTTCCTATATCTTTGGAAAGGCATAGTCCACGTTGTGCTAGTGTCTTGATCTAAAATTGCAACCATTGATCTTTGAGGTATAGTGCATATGATCCTAATGGCATCCTGCACTGAAGTGCCTCCATGGAGAGGCTTGTCATGGTGGCCAATATGCTCTCTTTTTCCTGCAATTGCCTCCTTAGCCATGTGTTTTCTACCTGTAGTTGAGATCTCATAATTTGTTCCCTCTCTCTTATCTGACTCAACTCCCTACCCACCTATAGTAGTTTATCTTCCATATGGCCCACAACTTCTACCTTCTTTGACTTGGAAATTTGCATCCAGCGATGTGTCCTTCCTCTCTCCTTCTCAAGCTCAAAGAAGAGAGGGATGGCAAATTTCTATGGTATTACTCTGCCTCCATCAATGAATTTGTAATAAGAGATCAGATTGGCTTAAGGGATATTCTCATGCAACCCTTGGAACTCCCCCTCATATGTCTTTGGAGAAGTTGCCCCCTCCTGGACTTGTGTTGCTGCTTCCTTGCCTTCCCTTTGTCCCTGTTGTCCTTCCTGTATCTTTTTCTATGTTTCCTGTATGATTGACAGAGTTTCTTGTAGGACTGTCTGATGATATTCTAGAAGGATTTTTCCTCTCTGTAATGGGGTCATAGGCGCCTTATCTTTCTTTTTTGATTCTGACCTTGTGACAGGTTTCCTAACATAGGTGATGGGGGGTAGCTTGTTTGGATGTGCACTCTTCATATTTTATTTCCAGGGGAGCTAGCTTTTCTTGTTCTTTTGGTGACTCCTCAATTATGATTGGAGTATTGGTGGGCGTTTGTTGTTTCCCTTGTTTGATCCTAGTGCTCCTCCTTGTTTTGAAATATAGGGGACTCTGCCTCTATCTTTTCCCTTTTGACTTGACTAGTGTGCTTAGCGTAGTCAAGGAAACCACTGCCTCCTTCTTAGTGGGTTCAGGGGATAACCTTGGATATTCCTCCCCTTCCTTGGTATGTTCCTCGTGTTCCTCGTGGACTGCTTCTTCCTTCTACTCTTCATCTTCACTTTTCTCTTATTCTCCTTCTTTTCCTTCTTTATCCTCTGTTTTATCTGTTTCTGCTTCCTCTTCTTCCTCTGATTCTTCCTCTTCCACTTCAGGTTCTTCTTCATCTTCTTCTGCTTCCTCTTCACCACTAGAGGTTGGGTCCCTATCATATTCAAGGGCTTGTATTTCAATCACAACCTCTTTGTCGATGTCTCTAAATGTGGACCATTGAATAAGGATTCTTAGCTCGCCCAAGGAATCCTCTAGAATTAGCTTAATGAATCCATGGTGTGCCAATTGATGATGTTTCCCCTCTTAGACCTTGAGGTTCATGCCTATTATAAAGAAGTAGGATAAACTAATTCTTCTATCAATGGGTATCTCCTCTCCAAATATCAACTCATGGAGGAGTCTAAATTGGTAGCCATAGATTACATTGAGCCTCCCTTCACAAGAAATATATTTGCGAATGTGATAGCTCACCTCATTCCAAGGATAGGGAAGGCTCTCCCTTCTAATCCTATTTTTGTCCTCAATTGGCTCCTCATCTTTTAAGAAAAAAACATTCTTAGAAAAATTTCTTGTAGCCTTATCCTCCTTTCTCCATTGCATCCCTTGAGGAAGTGTAGTGATTCTGCTAATTACCTTAGAAGTAATTGTAATTAACAGTCCTCTTACCACAGTAGTAGCATTGGTTCTAGCCTGAGGGTTGAGTGCCATGGAAAGCTACATCATCATCATACCCTATAAGAAGCTAAAATAATCCTAACCAGTTATGCCTTCTAAATATTTCTACCACATGGGGATGGAGGTGTATCCTGGATATCTCTATGGGTTCCCTTATGTTGAATCCTGCTATTATTTTTCCTCTCTAGTTAGCTGATTGTAGGGAGTTTGGTAGGCTTGGTGTTGTTTAGGGTGAATGATAGTTTATATTTATAGAGGAGGACTACAATTTTTATTCTATCCCCACACAAATTTCTTTAACTTCACAAAACTCTGTCTAAACCCCAGGCCCACGGTAAAAACTTTGAAAACTCAGATTTGTTTGTCCTTCCTTGCCCTAGCTATCAATTCAAAACACAAGGTATATGGGACACCTATATTTTACTGTGATTCTTTGGATGAGGATAATTGCTAAACAACTAGTCCCTAGGCAACCCCTTTGTAGAGTTTTTTGTGAATTTCTAATACTTCCCGCAACTCTCTATGTTTCCTGTAGAGTGGCTAAAACAAGTTTATTCCTCGATGGCTCTCCGAGTTGGTCCTAGTCTTGTCTAATCTCAAAATGAACAAATGGTGCATGATAGTTTCGAATGTTTGTTATTTATGGTCGATTCCTTGGAGCAATGTATTGGCTAGCAGTGTATAGAATTTCCTCTTTGGGACCATTGGCCCACCATTGATCATCATGTAGTCTCCCCTTGTAATCATCACCCACTCTCGTGCAACTTAACTCAACCACCTTTTTGACAAATTATCCTTGATGTGACATTGCAATGTGGCATGCTGATTGGGAGTTCACTTTTTATTTTCGAGCTGAGGGTGGCCAAGTTAACTAGCCACCTCCAGCTTATAATATCGAACATTTTCATATTCCTGCATTTTTATCATATCATACTTAGGGAAGAATTTGGATATGGTTCCATACCTATGCCTTACTTTGGTTGGTTGATGCATGCTAGAGGGTGACTTTTATGTGCTTCTTTTTGTTCAATAAGTGCTTTTCCTTGGTCATTTTTCTTTTGGTTTCTTCCTATTGATGTAGTTGTCTCCTTTGGTGTTGTGTTCAGGTGATTGGTCTCTGCTGCTACTACTGAGCTTTGGATAGGAGTCATAATATTTGTAGGAATGATGGAGCTATTGACTTGCATTGATGGTGAAGGAGAATGCACGGAGAAACTATTGTTGTTATAACACAAGCTGATATAGGGTTTCCTATAGTTACTATAAGAAATCCTGTAGTTGCCTTTCTTCATCGTTCTTTTTCCTTTTTCACTTGGAGGAGGGATGGGTGGTGATGTAGGAGTGGAAATATGGTAATGAAGTAGATGGAGTGATAGGTGAGTGATGCCAATGATGGCATGTCCCTTGGAATCCTCTTTTTTCTATTTGTTAGGATTAGGTTCCCTTAGTCCGTTTTGGGGTTAAGATAACCCAAGTTTTGATGTATTTTTTGTAAATAATGTGAAGTCTCCATGATTTGTGGATGCAGAGCGCATAGCTGATTAGAATTCAAAGGACTTTTATCCCCTTTTTTATGTAAAGTTTGACTCGGTTCTGAGATCCACCCATGGTCCACAGACCATGGGATTATATGTAAAAGGCTATAAATAGGTGTGTCTTAGAGAGTCTAAGGCATAATCTGGGACATAACAGGTCAATAGAATAGAAGTGATAGTGCAAAGAAGTGGGTCAGATAGGAGGGAAAGGATCTGTAGCTAAGTGCACAAAGGCCTAGGTAGGGGTTGCAGCTGAGTGCACAGACCTCTGTAGCTGAGTGCGCAGGGTAGTTTTTGAGTCTGTAAACCTGAATTGAAGATAAATAAAGAAAGTTACCAAAGAAATCCTGTGTATATCTATTTATCTTTGTTTTCTTCTATTTACAATATATGTTGTGGATGAATAATGTGTTTATGAAATATTAATCTAATGATGTGTGATTCTCTTGAATAAGTCTTAATAAATATATGCAATGCATGTTAAGTACTTTCGTGAAGCCTAAGATGAATTCTGTTGTTTTTACTAAATAACTTAAGTAGATCTGCATGAACACTAATTTAGGATTGTTCTCTAATGTGCGTAAGTGAATAAATCAACTTTTAAGGGACCACAAAGGCTTATCGTAGACCTTTGTGAAGGTCTGAAGGTTGTTTAAACATAGTTTCATTACTAGGCCCTAGGGGCTTATAGATCTACGTGAAGGCAGATCTAGGGTACTAAAAGACATCACACTTGTCTCTGGATGTAGAAACTTGGTTCTTGCATCCCCCTATACTTCTTCAGGTGAGACTACAGCCTACACTATGTGGGTTGTTGCCGAAAGGGCTAGTAGTGTAGGGATTTGTTGGTTGGTGCAACTAACTTTGAACTTGGGTCAGGACCCCTCTAAGCCAACAAAGGGTTCCATTGCTGGGATCGAGATCTTCTTGAAAGAGATCTGTGATGTTGCACCACTGGAATTCAACCAAGAAATGAATTGAAAAGTGGTTGGATCAGAAGATTCACGAGTTTGTGATGCAAGAAAATAGGAATGCACACCTGTCAAAGCAATAGTGATTAAACAGGTACCTATACACAGAGATACATGAGATCTTCTTCTGCACCTTTCCCATTGAACTGTACGAGTGGTTACCCAAATTTACAACCAGCCAAGGAAGGTGGAAGCATGATAATCCTATAATGTGGAACCTTGAATTAGTGCGATGATTAGAAGCCTCTAAAAATCAGATCGCATGGGTTGTTGATCATTAGATTGATCGAATCCTGGGAGGATTTGTTACAAAATTTGTAGTTGATACCTAAGTCAGCTACAACGAAGCACAGACAATATTTTTCAAAGGATAGCGAGGTAATTATTTAAGATCTTTGAATAGTTGGATTAAAATGTTATTGTGTGAAAAACAGGTTATGCCATTGCCTTGATGTTCGGAGTTATGCAAAGTGGAAGAATATTTAGAAATCGTGAAGGATCAAAATCAGAGTATATTCCATTGATTGGACCTCCTTTGAGTGATGATGAAGGGGCAGAATGAACTCCACTACAAAGCATTGTTCAATGATAACACAGGGTTTTCCATGAACACATCAGCCATCCACTCCGCCTCCACGTCCACCTCCACTGCATACACCTTTGCCCACACCTCCACCACCACCACCAGCATTCAACATGTCGAACACAATGAAGCTATTGATTTTCAAGGACATAGGAAGTGTAGATATGGAACAGTTTTGGTTTGTTGCGAATGTTGTGTGGACAATGTAGCAGATTATAGATGACAATATAAAAAAGGCACAATTTGTTATCGCTCTACAGGACCACGTGTTGACTTGGTATATTAAGTAGTGTTCTGATAATCCTCTAGTATCACTTGCAAAGACTAAGGCTCCTTTAAACAAGGAGTTTAGTAAGCCTAAGTTCGACTCACAGTAAGTAGTTGGATTTAAGGAAATCATAATGAGCATTGATGAGATTCCTTGGGAATTAGATCAAAGTTTGAAATGTGTGATTTGAGAAGCATACATGCATCGTGAGTGGTCTATAACTTCACTTTTGCCCCACCTAAGGATTGCTCTGCCACAACAGAAGATAGGAACTCAGGAAGAATCCTTGGAAATTATGATGAGTTTGCATGCAATGCCCATTCAGGATGTGACCTTGGGGGCACAAAAGATTCACCCTTAGTTACACAGCCTCTTCTTAGAATTGCACAGTGTGTAGAAATACAAGGAGACTAAACCAAAGGTGTGCGTGGAAGTTTGGTGTCTCGAGTGTAAGAGCCATGGGAACAATAAAGACAACTGTACCGTATTACGAATTATATTAGAGGAGGGGGACCAATTCCCTTGAGACCAGAAGCTCCAGTAGGACCAAGCATGGGGATTGCGCTATGGTGTGTTATTTGTGAGGTTGTTGGACAATATGCAGTAGAAAATTGTCATTTTCTTCAAAAGTTTGTCTAGACTCCCCAACAGTTGTTTTGTACCTTTTGCAGATCAGTGGGCCACGATGAGCATCACTGTCACAGCTATGAGCTGATGAGGGAAAGAACACCTACATAATGGATGGAAGCGGAAACTTGACCTCGAGAGCAGGGCATCAGAGGAGTGCGTGGAGGATATTAGGGACTAGACTAAGGCTGAGGAGGAGGAGGGCCTAGTAGAGGCTGGGGTCAAGTTATCTTTTACAACTACGGGACACCAGGGAACTAAGCATGGGAGTGTTAGAATCAGACATGCCTGTCATGTCAATATTGCAGCTAGTTTGACCAAACTATAGAATAATGACCGGTGTTGATAGCTAAGATGAAGGAGAAAAAGGTGCAGCCTCAAAAACCTACATAGAACTTATAGATGATGAGAGTTGAGTCCTGTTAGGAAGATCAAAGTGTGAATATAGTGTTGAGAAGCGGAATAATGACCAACAATGATAAGGGTAAACGACCTGAAGATGACGGATGGGTCAGCAAGGCCCTAGGGAAGGAAGTTGTCTTTGATCTGGAGTGTGCTAAGGAATCATTTATGGAGGCCAAGAAAATCTTCATTGAGGCATCCACCTCGGGACGTCAACAAAATATGCAAGACAATAGTGCACCTGCAGAGGTTGATCCCTTTGGCTTACCACATTCTTGGAGACCTGCATAAAATTGTTGCGTGATAGCAAATCCATGGAAGGTTTGAGGAGTTAATAAAAAAATGTGCCAGCAAAAAGAAGGTCCTTGATGGACAATGGGTGGTCAGAAAAATCGGCAAACATAAGTCAAGGACAGGGTTTGAGATGAGGCTCACTACGCAGATAGGAGATTAAGAAATGGACCAAGTCATTTTGGATCTGGGGTCTGATGCTAACGTTTTTCCAAAACAAAATTAGGAAATAATGGGGACCCCTGTGCTGTAGTGGTCTCTGATTCATCTCCAAATGGAAAACCAGCATAAGATCATCCCTATGGGATGATTATACAGGGTCACAGTTGATATAGAAGGTGCAAGTGCAATGGCTGACTTTGAGGTGATAGAGATTGTTGATGACAGTAATCCATACCCTACGCTCATAGGAATTGACTGGGCTATTGACATGAATGGGGTCATCAACTTGAAGAAAAGGATAATGTCATTTGAAAGGAAATCGCTCTGGGTTGTAGTACCATTGGAACCTGTAGAAGGGGTACGCTACACTAAACCAAACCGTGATTATGAGGAAAGTGACGATGAACTAGACCATATCTATAAAATAACAGTGCGAGACCAAGACTAAATCAATTAGATGGCAAATGGATGAATTGTAGAGGACCGAGAGAGTTACTGCACCTCTGATTCAGATGAAGAGATGGAGCATTGGCATAATCGTTTGCGTGAAGTATCCACGCTACGATGCGATATGATGAAAAAGTCACTGCACTATGTTTCATTGGAGGTAAGGAAATTACCTTATTATGATGGTTTAATTGATGTGGATAAGTTTTTGGATGCATTCGAGCATGATGTCCCTAAGGATCACTACTTCCAAGAATTATATTTGGCACAACACACTAGTGGGGTATGCACAAGGATGGCTTCGATGGATGACAAGATTAGAAAAGGATGATGAGGTTACGATTTGAGAATCCTAACACTAGATTTACTGAGAAATATAGCGGGAAGGACAATCGGGGCGATCACCTAGCAAAATGGACTAAAGCATGGCAGACTAAACCGCAGCTGGAGTGGGTACACTTATTTTCCCATACTTTGGATACAATTCCCATGAACTAGTATTTGGAAACAGAGATTTTCCGTGGCATCGTGGCGTGGGATATTTTGAGGGAATGTTTCTTATTGACCTTCTATTTTGAAGACGGCTTCACCAATATCAATGAAGCCCTACAGAAGATTAAGGTAGTTATCTTGAGAACACTGCAAGAACCTATGGAGTGGGTCCAACAATATTGGAGCACCCAGCTGCGCCATGCGTTGGAATGTTATAATGTGACTATTGAAGAGGAGGATGACAATCCAAGAAATATTAATATTCTAGAGGCAAAAAATCATTGCAAAGTCAAGGGCCCGCAAATATACAACTCAGACATCACCGTGTTGTTGAAAAAAATGAAAGTAAACATTGGTACTGAAGTACAACCAAAGTTTGCAAAGATTGGAGATTATTGGGAGGACACTATGTTGGGCGTGGAATCCCTCCAAGGCATGTTTTGGGGATTAAAGGCCAATTTTTGAGCAAGTATTTTTTAAAAGCTTCGTGAATTGCAGGTGTGGAGCGCGGGTGTAGAGCACGAAGTCATAATAGAGTCACAGGGTTGTCTGCCCTAGTTTTGTAATGTAATGTTTGCTGGATAGACCTAACCATTGTTTGCAGACTATGGGATTGTATAAATAGAGTGAGGCTCTAAGTGTAAAAGATAACAAAGAAAGAAGAGAATATAAGAATGAAAAGTCTAAGTTATTGAGTCGAAGTGTAAAGTGTGTATGTGGGCCGTAGAGTAGGAGAAGGCTCTGCAGCTGAGTGCGCAAAGGCCTAGTAGTCCGCAGACCCCTACAGCTGAGTGCGTAGGGCAGGTCAAGTCTGTAACAGTTGCAAAAATAATTAAAGAGAAGTTTTTCTATAATTCTATGTATCTTTTCCTGGTTTAATACATGATTGGATCTAATTTGCGAATACACTGTTTATTTACTTTGTGATCGTGTATGAATGCTTTATATTGATCAATGCTTTGTATTTCTAACTATAAGACATTAAAGTAGGCAAAGTTAATTAATTAACACCAGAAGATAAGTAAGATCTCAGGTAATAGCGCAGAGCACGACACAACCCCCGATTAGGGCTGCGCAAAGGCAGGGTGTCAGGAATGGAAGGTGCGTGAAGCCACCTATGCGCAGGAATAAACAAAGGACAAGTCAAACCTCTCAGACATCTCAAGGGTGCAAAAACCTGGTTATAGCACCCTCCCATAATACTTTGGGTGAGACCTCAGTCTGTGCTCCATGGATTGTTTCCGAAAGGGCCAGTAGTATAAGGATTTGTTTGGCTAATTAACTTTGAACCTGCGTCAGGCCCCAACAAGCCAACACATGGTTATGTTTTTGAGACCTGGATTTGCATAGAGATGTCTGATGTTGTATCACTAAAATATAATAAATAAAGGAATTGAAGAGTGGTCGAACAAAAATATTCATGAGTTCGCAGTGCAGGAAAATAGGAATCTGCGATTGTCAAAGGAAGAGCGGTTAGATTGCTACTTCTATCCAAAGATCCCAAAATATTTATTTGCATCCTTCCCTACTGAGTTGTACGAGTGGGTCGTAAAGCTAGCAGATAGCCAAGGAAGGTGTAAAATTGATAAACCTATTATGTGGACTCCAGAATTGGTGCATGGACTAGAAGAATCGGAAGATCATATCGCGTGCGCTGTCGATCACTGGCTCGATCGAATCATAGGATGATTCATCACCGAATTCACACTAGATACTTTAGTTAGCTATAGTAATGCAGAACGACGCTTCCTCAAGGGACTGTGAGGTAAGTACATTAAATCTTTGAACACTTGGATTAAAATGCTATTATGTGAAAATCGAGTTATGCGAATAAGTTGATGTTTGGGGCTATGTGAAGTGGGAGAATCTATAGAAACAAAGCTAGCATAGAATTAGAGACTAGCCCCTTGATTTCACCTCCACGAGGAGGCACAAAAGAGGTCATGAAGGTCTCGCCAAGAAGTGCGATCAATCTGATAAAGAAGAGAATTCTGCGCATACCACCCCCACCCACACCACCACCAATTTCACCGTCTTCACCCCCGACTTCACCCATCCCACCTCCACCACCACTGTGAAGTAGTATGGTCAGTGCAATCAAGCTACCAGTCTTCAAGGGAGTAGGGAATGAAGATACTGACCAGTTTTGGTTCATGATAAAAGCTGTATGGGAAGAAGATGGTGTCACAGACAAAAATATAAAGAAGGCAATGTTGGTCAATGCTCTAGAGGATCATGCAATGACCTAGTACATTAAGCATTCCAATGACAATCTAAATGTGGGGATAGTAGATATGTGCTAAACAAGGAATTTAACAGGCCAAAATCAGAGGCATAGCTGATCATTGGATTCAAGGAAATAACAATGCTACTAGGAGAAACCCCATGGGAGTTGGATCAAAGATTGAAATGCACAATTCGTGAAGCGAACATGACATTAACAGATGGGCAACACCACAATTGGTTTGTAGAATCATTAACAGCATATCTATGGAACGTGCTGTCACAACAAAGGCTAACCACTCAGGTTGAGGCTTTGGAGGTCGCGATGAGATTGCACGAGACTCCAATACAAGATCCTAAACTGGGAGTCCAACAGATTCACGTGCAATTGAAAAACTTGTGCCTTGAGATGCAAAGTTTAAAAGAAGACAGGATGACCCATCCAAAAATGCGCGATGAGGTATGGTGTGTAAAATGCAAGGGCTAGGGGCACGACAAGGACCAATACCCGATGTTCGTGAATTACCTCATGGGAGGAGGACCAATGCCATTAGGACTAGAGGCACAAGTAGGACCAAGTGTAGCGCCTGCATTATGGTGTGCGATTTGTCAGATAGGAGGAAAGCATGCTACAACTAAATATCATCTATTAAATAAGTATACATAGAATTCACAACAACTATTCTATAATTTTTGTAGATCAATAGGCCATGATGAGTGCACGTATAGAAGTTATGAGCTGATGATGGATCAGACTCCTACCTACAGAGTTCAGGCTGAAACATGGCCCCTTGAAAAGAGCGCAGGGATGGCGCAAACTGGATTTTAGGGGCGCAGACAAGGTCGAGGTGGAATGGGAGCTGGAAGAGGTCACAGATAGATAATATGTTGCAATTGTGGATGGTCGGGGCATTATGCCCGCAATTGTACAAATCCAACGAGACCATCATGCTTATATTATATGCAGTTTGATCATGAGATGGAGGACTCTCCCACACTAATAATGAGGTTGCACGATAAAGGTGCACTCTAGCCTCCCCGACTTAGAACCTGCAAATGATGAGGTCTGAGCCGTGCGAGGAAGACCCTAATGTAAATATCGTGCTCCACAGTGATATTACGATAAGGGATGACAAGGGAAAGCAACATGAAGAAAGTATGTAGGTCCACAAGGCTCCAACGAAGGAACCTGAATTTGATTTGGAGCACGCTAAGGAGACCCTCATGGAAGCTAAGAGGAGCTTCGTGGATGCCTGCACTTCAAGAAGTAAAGACAGACTAGAGCCAAAAATGGACCCATCAATGCTCACTGTGTTCTTAGAAACATGCATGAAGCTATTGCGTGACAACAAGGCTGTAAAGGGGCTGCAAGAACTCATGACTAGATGCGTTGGGACCACATAAAGAGAACCACATGTAGTCTGGAAGCTCGGGAAGCACACGATGCAAACAGGAAGGTAGATGATATTGACCACACAGATCGGGGAATACGAGATGGACCAAGTGATTCTGGATCTAGGATCGGATGCAAACGTCCTACCAAAACAGACATGGGAGTCCATGGGCAGGCCTGCATTGCAATGGTCTCCTATCCAACTATGAATGGAAAGCAGACAAAATATCCTACCTATGGGGAGACTGCAGGGAATCACAGTAGATATCAAAGGAGCAAGCTTGTTAGCCAATTTCGAAGTGATATAGATTGTTGATGACAACAATCCCTACCCCATGCTACTAGGAATACATTGGGCCACTGACATGAATGGAGTGATAAATCTAAAGAAGTGCAAGATGACTTTTGAGAAAAATTCACTACACATAGCAGTACCTTTAGACCCAGTAGAAGGATAACGCTACATAGAGGCAGTGCGCGACTACGACAACGATGACAATCTGGACTATATCTACAAGATAACTACATGGGGAGCAAGACTAGGTGAATCCAACCATAGATGGCTAAATATCGTGGGAGCATGAAAGCTCCTACACATCAGATTCTGACGAGGAGATAGAACGATGGCAGAACTGATTACATGAGGTAACCATGCTCAACTGTAACATGATGACAAGGTCGTTGCACTGCGTAGCAACAGTGGTAAGAGATTTTCCTACATTTGAAGGGTTGAGTAAGGTGGATGACTTCTTGAACAAATTTGAAAGAGAAGTATTGGACTAGTAGCATTTCGATGCTATGAAAAGGATACTGACAACTACACCTGCAAGATGGTGGGATACGCACCAAAGAAGTTTTGAGGACTGGCACAAATGCAGAAGGATGATGCACATGTGGTTTGGGAAGCCTCAAATGTGATTGAAAGACAAGTATGACATATGAACTGGCCCATGCACCCATCTATCCAGGTGGATATAGGCATATGGTGTGAAACCTGCATGAATGCACGTCGTCCTCATAGTAGGAGACACGATCAATAAGCAAGTGTGGGTAAGGCAATGGCGCGAACAAACCCTCCGACTGGGACCATGAATTATGGGAAGGTCAAGTGCGCAAAAGAACATCCACGCAGAAGTTGTTAACAAAGTACGCGAAGCACTGAACAAGGTCCACAGTGTGAAGCAGACTGACTGGGACCTATGCGTACGAACGGTTCTCTAGGTTTATCGGATGTGTACAAAAACCTGACCACGTGGGCACCACCAAGGCTAGAGTATGAATCAACCACAATAAGCCCTATAGCACTTGCAGAACTTAGACCGCACATGATAGCACCAATAGATACGACAACTTGCAGAACCTTGGAGGCAAAAGTCCAACAGGAAAATTTTAGACTCCAAGAACTGGAAGAAGAAAGCGTATGATTAAGGAAGAAAAGCGCTCTGGCAGACACAAAAGTTAAGAAGCTGGAGGATGAGATAAAGGAAGATTTTCTCAGTAAAAATACAAGGGTGATAAGGCATGATACGTACGATCACAATGACAGGTTTAAGACCTATTGCTGTGACTTGATCAATCTGATGCCTTGGCTTGGACGACACGTTACTAAGCGAATTGACCAAGGTCATGCGTTGCAGATGGTAAAGCGCATGATGCCAACTGTAACAATAAAAGGTGGGTATTCTCCAGGAAACATGATGGATGATAGGATAAAACTTTCCATGGGTGGTGCGACCACCCAACTAGCCCAAGGAAGAATAGTCTTAGTGCTCTAGGTAGTTGAAAGGGAGTGTGGGACTATAAACTATTCTACCTGGGAGCTGCACAATGTTGGAATTGCGTGTAGAAACAAACAGTCACAAGATCCACAACCACGCACGGGGGGTTGTGCTGCCACATGAGTTGATCCAAAAGTGACCATTGAAGTCATTATTCATGATGGGATGCTCGACTTGAGCCCAAATGAAGTGGGCGGAGGCATATAAGACGTGATTTATGAGCAAGATTTGGGAAAATCTACTGCCAAGGTAGCATTAATGAATTGGATTTGGGGGGAGCGATAAAATTCAAATTCAAAAGGTGCTACAAAATACAAAGGTCTAACCAACAAACAACACTTGGTCATTTACAAATTGAGCTATTAAGTAGAGCCCTGATTGTTGTGTGCTAAGCGTTGATTGAGCCCCTGAGTTCATGAGTGCAAGATTTTTAGACAGATATGATGGCATCTGCTGAGGATGTGACGGAGATAACCCAAAGGACCATTGAGGAGGCTGTGTAGGCCTTGGCTATGGGGGATGCTCTAAAAGGTGTCGGGATTGTGGTAGAAATCATGAAATCACCATGCACGCCAAGACCCAAGAAGGGCAAACAAGTGATGGTTCCTCTACGTGTGTCCCTGTGAAACCCACTAGACACCAAGGTGTCAATGGAGGAGAAGGGGAAAGTTTTCACCATAGAGACTGATGAAGAAGAATAAGACCTAGAGGACTTAATCATCATCGAAGATGAGGATGAAGGCATGAAGGAGGAAACTCAACCTGTGTACCCCCTGAAAAGTTTCCTGCCTATGTGCCCCCAAGAAAAGGAAAGGCTAAAGTACCCAAGTACCTAGATGAGACCAAGAGCTCACTCCAGACCCTGCTCCTCCCAGACAACATTATGTTTTAGCTCACACACTTGAGATGGGTGTTGAACCTAAAATTCGAAGATTGGGACCTCACTAACCACGAGAATTTCCCTCACCTTGAGACTAGGCACCTCATGAAACCCAAGCAAAACACCACGGTGGGGGTTACAGAACTAGAGTCACAAAAGTGGTTGCACAAAATGGAAGAGGCTAGACTACTGAACTTTCTCTGCATGCCGCATTTCCACCGTGCCCCAGTAACCATTTTTGTATCAGGTAGTTGCTCTACCTAGTCCATGATGGGTTTTTGTGGCTAGAGGAGCCCATCCTCATTATTTTAGACTTGATTCACCGTATCTCCCAGCTTCCTTACACAAGAGAGGACCCCGCAGAAATCTCATAGGGGAAGAGAAATGACTTGCTCATCTTACAGGCCATGAAGAAAAAGTACAAGCTCGAAAAGAAGAAGAGGGACTATGTCATCTCTAGAATCAAGGACAAAGCAGTACATGTGGTAACCCAAATCCTGGCAGTAAAGGTTATGCACAAGTGCCACATGGACAAAGTACCCACGCTGGTGGGAGCACTGGCTGAGTAATGCACAGAGGGGTTCATGTTTAACTAGTTTGAGTTCCTCTGCAAAGAGTTTTTAGAGAATTGTCGTGAAGCTCAAAAAGAGGGAAAAACGTTCCACTATGCATGGCTTCTGCTATCCATAGTGCTCATGGCAGGGGAATTACCAAAGGATAGTCAATTCCCCATAATCGACAGGGACCTGCCAGAGGCCACAAAGTATGCTTCGCTCTGGGCCACAAAATATTCCAAGAGGATCCACGACAATAAAATATTCTGGATGTTCATGGAGATGAACCTCAGAATGGAGATCAACCGCAAGCCATGGTTGTCACCCACTGTCTAAAATAGCCTAGAGATTTTTGTGGAATTCAAAGAGGATATCCACAACATTTATATTAGGGTGTGCAAGGATCCGACAAAACAGTGGATAAAGCTACCCTTCACAGCTAGAGACAACATCATTTTTAACGTAGTAGAGGCATGGCCACCATAGTGGCATGCCCCAAATGTCGCAGAGATCAAGAAGTCGACAACACAAAGAAAGAAAGATGAGGCCAAGCTACGCATTGCACAGTCGACCGAAAAGTGAAGGAAGGAAGCAGCAGTAGCAAAATTGCAGGCGGTAGGACATTGTACAGACAACACTTGAGTAAGAAAAAGCAGTAGTAGTAGCACAAAAGGCAGTGGCAAAGGCGCGCAAGGGCCAACCATCACCTTCGCGGGGGTAGGAAGTAGAGGAAGTAGAGACAAAAGAGGGAGGCATGGACCCACAAACTGTGTCAATGTAGTAGTACTGCCAGCACCCAACAGAGCGAGGAGGGTCATGTAAGAAGGTCAAGGCATCAAAGTTGTCTATTGACCCAATCCCCCTAACCGAGGGTGATCTGCATGACATTAGTGAGACTGTGTGTGATGCAACCTCTCAAGCCAACCTTGTAGTAAAAACAACATGAGCAGAACAGATGTTGTGCGCATAGATGACAAATACCATAGTGCTGCTGGAAGGGGCACTCGTGAAAACAAATGAGGCCGAAAGGCCTATAGTGAGCACGCTGAAGGGTCTCAGTATCAATATGGCTGCACTCCCGTGAGAGACCTTATATGTTTTGTAGTATGGGATAACTACAGACCTACGAGCTAGGGAGGGTCACGCCCTGTAAGTTCTCAGCAAGAAAAAAATCAATATGGAACAATTGATCTTGCAGTGCGATGAATTGGTGTCACAGAATCAATAGTTGGTACAGTTAATCAATGAAGCCTACCAAAGCATTCCGAAGCTAGCCATCCCAGTAGATATAACAACAAAGGCACGCATCCACATGCTAGCAACAGGGGTGCGTGAGGTGTGAGAGGAAATGACAAAGGTTCAGCTAGAGCTGAACCTTCAAATCAAAGAGTTGTGGTTAAAGGCACAGCCGTCCACCCCTCTAGAAATCAAAGAACAACACACTAGCGCTATCACTGCGGTATTGGACGAGATCGGCGGTGTAGTGCAAGACTGCACCAGTATGTTGGAAGAATCACTTGAGGTCCTCACAAATCTATAGGAGGACACCAACATCTAGCGTTTAGAGACAGAGGCACGAGAACTCCAACAGCAGTATGACAACATCTGAGGAACTACATAGATGGTGGTCCTCACTCAAAGGCTCACGCAGATGCAAGAGGATAAAGTGCTAAAAGAGCAGGTGGACGTGACACAACACAAGGAAGCATTCCTGAAAGCCCACGTTCAGCATTAGATCGATGAGGCCTTCACCATCACAGTAGAAATTGAAGGCAAGCTCACACACATGCAGGGGATGCATGTACTGATGGAGAGAAGCACTCCTAAAATAGAGATCTCGAAATGACGTATGCGGAAAATCCAACAGGCAGCAACTCAATGTGCTATGGACCTTGCCATAGTTTGAGAACAGTTGGAGGGACTCCATGCAAATATCTCTGCATTGATAGAGTCACTCAAGGGTGAGTCATGATGTTTGTGTTGGGGGCCTGTTGGGCATGGAATCCCCCCAAGGCATGTTTTGGGGCTTAAAGCCCAAGTTTTGAGCAAATTTTTGTAAAATATCTACAAATTGCGAGCACAGAGCGCAAATTCATAATAGAGTCAAAGGGTTGTCTGCGCTAGTTTTGTAATGTAATGTCGGCTGGATAGACCTACCCATGGTTTGCGGACCATGGGATTGTATAAATAGAGTGATGCTTTAACTGTAAAATATAACGAAGAACGAAGAGAATAGAAGAATGAGAAGTCTAAGTGATTGAGTCGAAGTGTAAATTGTGTCTGTGAGTTGTAGAGTAGGAGAAGGCTCTGCAGCTAAGTGCACAACGGCCTAGTAGTCTGCAGCTAAGTGTGCGGACCCCTGCAGCTGAGTGCACAGGGAAGGTTGAGTCTGTAACCATTGGAAGAATCAATAAAGAGAAATTTTGGTATAGTTATGTGTATCTTTTCCTAGTTTAATACATGATTGGATATAATTTTGAGATACATTGTTTATTTACTGCACGATCGTGTATGAATGCTTTGTATTGATGAATGCTTTGTATTGCTAACTATAAGACATTCAAGTAGGAAAGGTAGTTAATTAAAACTGGAAGATAAGTAAGATATCGGGCAATAGCACAGAGCATGACACAGGCCCTGATTAAGGCTACGCAAAGGCATGGTATCAAGAATAGAAGGTGCGTGAAGCCACCTATGCGTAGGAACAAACAAAGGACCAATGGAACCTCTCAGACATCTCAAGGGTGCTAAAACCTAGTTCTAGCACCCTCCCAAACTACTTCGGGTGAGACCTTAGTCCGCACTCGACGGACTGTTGCCGAAAGGGCCAGTAGTACAGGGATTTGTTTGGCTAATTAACATTGAACTTGGGTCAAGCCCCAACAAGCCAGCACTCTACTGTGGATAATCTTACTGAGTTACTCCATGAATATCAAGATCTATTTCCTACCAAGTTTTCCAATTTGAAGGGAATTATTTGCAATTTGGGCATTATGAAGATTACTCTAAAGCCGTATGCAAAGCCTATTAAGCAAAGACCGTATCACCTTAATCCTAAATACAAGGAAAAGGTTCCCCAAGAGTTAGATAAAATGTTGGAAGCAGGCATCATAGAACCCATTGAAGAATCTAATTGGGTGAGCCTGATGGTGGTTCAGGAGGAGAAGAAGAAGGGCGAGATAAGGATTTGTGTAGATTTGTGGAAGATTGAGGACACATGTGTCCATTACCCATTCCCAACATCGTTTATAGATGAACTGTTGGAAAATTTTGGAGGGCCAAAGGCCTACTCATTTACTCACACGTTTTCTAGGTATCAACAGATCAAGATCGTGCCTGAGAATAGGAGAAAAATGACATTCGGGATAGAATGGGGTTGTTTTCAATACATTGCAATGTCATTTGGACTCAAGAATGCGTCTATGATATTTTATCGCGTAGTCATCACGACGTTCAAGGAGTTCATTCATAAGTTCTTGGAAGTGTACTTTGATGACTAGATGATGTTCGGATTAGTAAAGCGCCATGTAGTGAGTCTACGCCTGATGTTGGATACGTGTCGCAGATATCAGATCATGCTGAATTTGAAGAAATGCATATTATGTGTTCCCTTTGGAATTTTGATAGGTCATGTGGTGTGCAAGCAAGGGCTAATGGTGGACCCTACCAAGATTGAGGTGTTAGTGAATTTGGAGGCCTCGAGAAGTGTGAAGCAGCTACGCATAACGCTAGGACATACGAGATATTACAAAAAAATTATCAAAGCATATACTCAGATTACCATGCCTATTTAGAAACTACTGAAGAAGGATGCAACATTATATTGGGATGAAGATTGTCAACACAACTTAGATGTCTTGAAACAAAAGATGGTCACTACACCAATCTTGGTATTCCTAGATTGGAAGAAGGAATTTCACGTACATGTGGGTGCCTCCTGTATTGTGTTGGGTGCAATGTTAACACAAGCCGGTGAAGGAGAAATGGACCATCCTATAGCCATTGCGAGTAGGAAATTATCGAAGGCTGAGAATAATTACTCAACTACTGAGCACGAGGGATTGGCCATGGTGTACGCACTAGAAAAATTCAGGCACTATCTGTTATGATGGAATTTCAAGATATACACAAATCATTCTACCTTGAAATACCTGGTCAATAAGCCTGTGCTTGGGGGGGAGATCTGCATGTGGTTTCTAGTATTCCACGAGTATGATTTTGAAGTAATTGTGAAGCCAGGGAGGTTAAATGCAGGGCCTGACCATCTGTCACAAATCTAAACAGGAGAGGAGCCCAATAATTTGGAGGAAGGGTTGCCAAATGCACAATTCTTCACGGTGTGCATAGTAGATAATCACTTTACAGATATCATTCATTTCTTGACTATAAGGATGGCACCGGAAGGGTATACTAGTTAGAAAAAGTAGGAACTTATTGTGCGCATAGTAGATTTCTCAGCTATTGCGGGACATCCATATAATATGAGTGCACATGACATATTGCAAATATATGTGCCAAATTTTGAGAGAGATAGCATTTTCATTGAAGCCCACAGAGGTGCTGTGGGGGGAAATTATGTAGGAAAGGTAATTGCACATAAGATTTTGCGTGCAAGTCTATGGTGGTCAACACTGCACAGGGATTCCAAGGCATGTTTTAAAGCATGCAATGCATGTCAATGAACAAGTAGACCATCACGAAGATATGAATATCCATTACAACCTCAAGTATCATTGCAACCATTTGAAAAATGGGCGATTGATAATGTTGGACCAGTTCATCCCCCAGGGAAGAAAACTGGGGCACGCTATATCATCACCACGACAAAGTATCTTACTAGACAGGAAGAAGCACAACTGGTTAAGGATTATACATGGGCTACAATAGCAAAGTTTTTGTTTGAATGTCTTAAATATATTTGGCTACCAGAAAGTGTTGATGAGTGACAGAGGTATGCACTTTCTAAATGAAACGATCAATGCGTTGATTGAAGAATTTTAGGTCTACCACCAGAAGAGTACACCGTATCACCCATAGGTCAATGGAATTGTTGAAGCCTTCAACAATATTTTGGAGAATGCATAGTGAAATGACTGGGATGTGTGCGTAACTACATTGTTATGAACTTATAGGAATACTTTCAATCAGTTGATAGGACAAACACCGTTCAAATTGGTCTATGGGGTAGAAGTTGTAATGCCAATGGAGTATATTATGCCTAGTCTGGGCATAGAAACTCTCACAAGTGTGGTAGATCGTGAAGCCTTGGAGGAATAGCTTGTGCAATTGATGAAGCTTGAAGAGGACTGATTCGTGGCAGGATTCCATCTGCAATTACAAAAGGGGCATGAAAAGACATGGCACGATCGCCACATCAAGCTACACACATTCAAGATAAATGATCTTGTCTTGTTTTATGATAGTAAATTCACTAAGTTTCCATGGAAATTTCAAATGCATTGACCAGGGCCATATATTATCCAAGAGAATACAGATGGAGGTGCAGTTCAGCTCGTGATTATGAATGGATAATCTTTTCCAAGAGTGAATTATGTGTTTATGAAATATTGATCTAATGATGCATGATTCTCTTGAATAAGACTTAATAAATATACAAAATGCATGTTAAGTAATTTCGTGAAGACTGAGATGAGTTTTGTTGTGTTTACTAAATAACTTAAGTAGATCTGCATGAACACTAATTTAGGATTGTCCTCTAATGAGCGTAAGTGAATAAATCAACTGTTAAGGGACCGCAAAGGCTGATCATAGACCTTCACGAAGGTCCAAAGGATGTTTAAACAGAGTTGCAATATCGAGCCCTCGGGGCTTACAAATCTATGTGAGGGAAGATCTAGGGTGCTAAAAGGCATCACACTCATCTCTCGATGCAGAAACATGGTTCTTGCATCCCCCCATATTGCTTCGGATGAGACTGCAGCCTGTGCTACATAGGCTATTGCCGAAAGGGCCAGTATTGTAGGGATTTATTGGTTGGTGCAACTAAATTTGAACCTAGGTCTGGATCCCCCTAAGGCAACAAATGTTTCTATAGCTAGGATCAGGATTTGTTTGAAAGAGATGTGTGATGTCGCATCACTGGAATCCGACCAAGAAACAAATTGAAAAGTGGTTGAATCGAAAGATTCACGAGTTTGTGATGCAAGAAAACAAGAATCCACACCTGTCAAAGGAATAGTGGTTGAACAGATACCTATACACAGAGATACACAACATCTTCTTCTACACTTTTCCCATTGAACTATATGAGTCGTTAGCCAAATTGACAGCCAGCCAAGGAATGTGGAAGCATGATAATCCTATAGTGTGGACCCTTGAATTAGTACAATGATGAGAAGCCTCTGAAAATTAGATTGCACGAGCTATTGATCATTGGATTGATCGGATCCTAGGAGGATTTGTTATAGAATTCCTAGTTGATACCTTACTCAGCTACAATGAAGCGGAATAGATATTTTTCATAGGACCGCGAGGTAATTATTTAAAATCTTTGAATACTTGGATTAAAATGTTGTTGTGTGAAAAATGGGTTATGTCATTGCCTTGATGTTCAGTGATAAGCGAAGTGGAAGACTCTTTAGAAATCGTGAAGGATTAGGACCAGAGTATAGTCCATTGATTGGACCTCCTTTGAGAGATGACAAATGGTTGGAACGAACTCTACCGTGAAACACTATTCAACAATAACACAGGGCTTTCCATGAACAAATCATCCATACACTCTGCCTCTACCTCGACCTCCATCGCATACACCTTGTCCCACACCTCCACCACCACCACCACCATTCAACATGTCAAACACAATGAAGCTACCAATTTTCAAGGGCATAGGGAGTGAAGATACAGAGCAGTTCAGGTTCTAGTTTGTTGCGAATGTTGTGTAGACAGTGGAACAGATTAAGGATGACAATAGAAAGAAGGCTCAATTGGTTACCGCTCTGAAGAATTGCATGTTAACTTGGTATATTAAGTACTATTCTAATAATCCTCTAACATCACTAGTAGAGACTAAGGCTGCTTTAAACAAGGAGTTTAGTAAGCCTAAGTCTAACTCACAGTCAATAGTTGGATTAAGGAAATCATGATGAGGGTTGATGAGATGCCTTGGGAATTAGATTAAAGGTTGAAATGTTTCATTCGAGAATCTAACATGCAGCTCACAGATGGTTAGTATCGCGATTGGTTTATAGCTTTGCTATTTCCCCACCTGAGGATTGCTCTGTTTCAATAGAAGATAGGAACTCAGGTAGAAGTCTCAGAAATCACAATGAAGTTGCATGCAATGACCATTCAGGACATGACCTTGGGGATACAGTAAATTCACCCTCAATTACAAGGCCTCCGCTTAGAATTGTAGAGTTTGGAGAAAGACAAGGAGACTAAACCAGAGGTGCACGGGGAAGTCTAGTGTCTGAAGTGTAAGAGCTAGGGGAACAATAAACCACTGTCCCATATTCATGAATTATATTACTGGATGGGGACCAATTCCCTTGAGGCCAGAAGCTCTAGCAGGATCGATCACAGGGATTGCACTATGGTGTGCTATTTGTCAAGTTGTTGGACAACATGCGATGGACAATTGTCATTTTCTTCAAACGTTTGTCTAGACCCCTCTACAATTTTTATGTACCTTTTGCTATGAGATGATTATGGAAAGAACATCTACGTAGAAAATGCAAGAAGAAACTTGGCCTCTAGAGTAGGGCATTGGAGGAGCACACAGAGGATATCAGGGATGAGGTTGAGGTTGAGGAGGAGAAAGGCATGGTAGAGGCCGAGGTTAGGTTATCTGTTACAACTACGGGACACCACGGCACTATGTGTGGGAGTGTTAGAATCAGAAACACCTGTCATTTCAATATTGCAACTAGTTTGACCACACTATAGAAGAATGCTTGATGATGATAGCTAAGATGCATGAGAAAAAGGTGCAACCTCAACAACCTACACAAAACTTATAGATGATGAGATTTAAGCCACACGGCAAAGATCAAAGCATGAATATAGTGTTGAGAAGCAGAATAACAGTCGACAATGATAAGGGTAAATGACTTGAAGAGGATGGATGGGTCTGTAAGGCCCCAAAGAAGGAATTGGCTTTGATCTAGAGCATGCTAAGGAAAAAATTATAGAGGCCAAGAAAAGCTTCATTGAGGCATCCACCTCAGGAAGTCAAGGAAAGATGCAAGACACCAGTGTGCCTGAAGAGGTTGATCCCTTTGTGTTTAATACGTTTTTGGAGACCTGCATAAAACTAATGCGTAATAGCAAAGCCATCGAAGGATTGTGGAGTTAATAAAAAATTGTGCCAGCAAAGAGAAGGTCCCTGATGGACATTAGGTGGTTAGAAAAATCGGCAAACATAAGGAAAGGATAGGACACGAGATGAGGCTCACTGTACATATAGGAGATTATGAGATGGACTAGGTCATTTGGATCTGGGGTCTGATGCGAACATTTTTCCAAATCAAAAATAGGAAATAATGGGGATACCTTTGCTGCAGTGGTCTCTGATTCATCTTGGAATGGAAAACCAGCAAAACATCATCCCTATGGGATGATTTTTTGGGGTCATTGTTGATATAGAAGGTGTGAGCACGATGGTTGACCTTGAAGTGATAGAGATTGTTGATGATAGTAATCCATACCCTATGCTCCTAGGAATTGACTGGTCCATTGACACGAATTGGGTCATCAACTTGAAGAAGAGGACAATGTAATTTGAAAGGAAATCACTCCAGATTGTACTGCCATTGGACCCTGCGGAAGGGGCGTGCTACACTGAACCAGTGTGCAATTATGAGGAAAGTGAGGACGAACTAGACTAGATCCATAAAATAACAGCGCGGGACCAACACTGAATCAATCCTATGACAGATGGATGAATTGCATGGGATCGAGAAAGATCGTACACCTTTGATTCAGATGAAGAGTTGGAGCATTGGCACAGTTGTTTGCATGAAGTATCCATGCTACAATGCAATATGATGAAAACTCTGTTGCATTTTGTTTCATCGAAGGTAAAAAACTTATCTTATTATGATGGTTTAACTAATGTGGATAGGTTTTTGGATGCATTTGAGTGTGAAGTCCCTGAGGATCACCACTTCCAAGCATTATATTTGGCACTGTGTGCTATGCATGCCTGTTGGTGGGGTACGCACAAGGATAGCTTCGATGGATGGTGAGACTACAGAAGGATGATGAGGTTACGGTTTGGGTGTCCTAACACTAGATTGACTGATAAATATAGTGGGAAGGATGATCTATGGGATCACTTAGCAAAATGGACTAAAGCATGGGAGACAGAACCATAGCCGAAGTGGGTACACTTATTTTTCCATACTTTGGATACAATTCCCATGAACTGGTATATGGAAACGAAGCTCTGCCATGGCACCGCAGAGTGGGATATTTTAAGCGAAGGGTTCTTATTGACCTTCAATTTTGAATATGGCTTTGCCAGTATCAATGAAACCCTATAGGAGACTAAGGCAGTTATCTTCAAAATGTCGTAAGAACCTATGGAGTGGATCCAACCAGATTGGAGCACCCAGCTATGCCATGTGCTAAAATGTTATAATGTGACCACTAAAGAGGAGGATGATGATCCAAGAAATATTAATATTCCAAAGGGAGAAGGGAATCACGAAGTTGAGGGTCCACAGATAGACAATCCAGACATCACCACACCATTGAAAACAAAGCAATTAAACATTGGTACTGAAGAAGAACCGAAGTTTGCAAATATTGGAGATTATTGCGACAATGCTACTTTGGATAAAGTTGTTGAGTTACTCCATGAATATTAGGATCTATTTCCTACCAAGTTTTCAGATTTAAGGACATTATTGGCGATTTGGGCATTATGAAGATTACTCTAAAGCTAGACATGAATCCTATTAAGAAAAGACTGTATCGCCTTAATACTAAATACAAGGAAAAAATTTTCCAGGAGTTAGGTAAGATGTTGGAAGTAGGCATCATAGAACTTGTTGAAGATTCTGATTGGGTGAGCCTGATGGTGGTTTAGGAGAAGAAGTAGAAGGGGGAGATAATTATATGCGTAGATTTTGCAGAAGCTTAATGACGCATGTGTCCATGACCCACTCCTGACACCATTCACAAATGAAGTGCTGGACAATGTTAGAGGGTAGGAGGCCTACTCATTTACTAAAGAGTTTTCTAGGTATCATCAGGTCAAGATCATGCCTAAGGATAGGAGAAAAATGACCTTTGCGACAGAATGGGGTTGTTTTCAATACACTGTGATGTCATTTGGACTCAAGAATGCACCTGCGATACATTCTTGCATAATCATCATGGCACTCAAGTATTTCATTCATAATTTCTTGGAAGTGTACTTTGATGACTGGACAATGTTTGGATTAGTAAAGCATCATGTATCGAGTCTACACCTAATGTTGGATACATGTCGCAGATATCAGATCACACTGAATTTGAAGAAATGCCTATTCTATGTTCCCTTTCGAATTTTGTTGGGTCATGTGGTGTGCAAGCAAAGGGATGATGGTGGACCCTACCAAGATTGTGATGATAGTGAATCTGGAGGTCCCAAGAAGTGTTAAGCAGCTGCGTGTGATGCTAGGACATATGGGATATTAAAAAAAAATTATCAAAGCATAAGCTCAGATTACCACGCCTATGGAGAAACTACTGAAGAAGGATGTAACATTCTGTTGGGACGAATAATGTCAGTGTACCTTAGATGTCTTGAAAAAAATATGGTCACCATGCCGATCTTGGTATTCTTGGATTGGAAGAAGGAATTTGACGTACATGTGAATGCCTCTTGTATTATGTTGGGTGTAGTGTTAACGCAAGTCGGTGAAGGAGAAATGGACCATCCTATAGCCTTCACGAGTAGTAAATTATTGAAGGATTAGAATAATTACTCACCTACTAAGCACGAGGGATTGGCCATGGTGTATGCGCTATAGAAATTCAGGCACTATCTGTTAGGAGGGCATTTCAAGATGCACACAAATCATTCTACCTTGAAATACCTAGTCAATAAGCCTATGTTGGGGGGGGGCGATTTGCAGGTGGTTGCTACTATTCCATGAGTAGGACTTTGAAGTAATTATGAAGCTAGGGAGGTTAAATACAGGGCTTGACTATTTGTCATGCATCGAGTGCATAGAAGATAATCACTTTGCAGATATCATTCATTTCTTAACTACAAGGATGGCACCGGAAGGGTGTTGGCTTAGTGGGGCCTAACCCATGTACGGAAGTGATTTAGCCAAGAAAATCCTGTTACTACTAGCCCTTTCAGCTACAATCTGTGGAGTGTGGATTGAGGTCTCACACGAAGTAGTACGGGAGGGTGCTAGAACCAGGTTTTCACGTCGTGGGGATGTCTGATATGTGGTGATTCATACATGGCCCAACCTTCACACTTACTACACTACATGCACTAGTGGGTACTCTGCGCCCTATGATACGGTCTTTGCGTAGTTCTAGCCGCAGCGTGACTCATGCTATTTACCCAAGTATTCCTTATTTAGCCTCTGTTAGTTGATTACTTAGATTAAATTCACATATAAGCATTCATACGAGTATTCATCAAGTGTGTGTAGTAAATAAATAGAATAAAAGTAATGTATAACATCAACATAAAGATTCCATAACAGATGCACATAATAAACTTCTCTTTATTATCTTTCAATCCCAAGTACAAACCTGACTCCGCCTTGTGCAATCAGCTATAGGGGTCTGCGCACTAAGCGACAGACTCTACTAGGCCTCTACACACTCAACTGTAGAGCCTCTTCCTACCACTACAACCCAGTATACTTCAGATTCCACTCTCTGCTCTAACCATGTCCTTTGTGACCTCCCGAACCATTTCTCTGATGTCAAACAGATCACCATCTGTGAGCGTGATTGAGTCAACGAACATCTTTTTCACCTTCAACTTCTTCCTGGGAATTATTTTCTCAGGGATGCATGGCCACTCCAACTACTGCGAGGTGGTTTCCGGATATGTGCGCTCTTCGTCCAGGTTGATGTCCTCAGCCCCTTGCCCTATGGACATTTCCTACGCTGCTGTGGTTCTGCCATCTCCATCGCTACTGCTACATTTGTCGTCTTTTGTTGTGCGGTTGCTTCTTGTTCCTAGAGCCTCTTGTCGGCCAGCTACGCATCATGCTTCTTACTTTTTTGGGCTATAGCCTTCTCCATTCCTGCCAAGTCTGGGGCGCGCCACTTCGAAGGCCATGTTTCCAATGTTGTGAATATGGTGTCATTCATAGCAATAAATGGAAGCTTTGTCCATTCCTTCACTAGATCCTTCCGTGCCTGGACATGAATGTTGTGCATGTCTGCTTTAAACTCTACAAAGCTCTTCAAAGTGGCATACATTGTGGGAGACAATCGTGGCCTTATATTTATCCATATCTAAAGGCTCACCTCCATCAGCACCCAAAACACCTTGACTGCATGAATCTGCTTTGCATCCTTCATGCCCTAGAGTGAAACGTACTTCGCAGCCTCAGGAAGGTCTTGGTTGATTGGCAGGAACTGGATATCTGCTGGTAGTTTTCCTATTGCCAACACAATAGGATAAGAGAAACCATGTGTAGTGGAAGGTCTTACCCTACTCTTGGGCCTCTTTGTAGTTAATAAAAAATTCCTCACAGAGGAACTCAACCCAGTTTAACTGGACACCCTCTACACACTGTTTGGCTAGGGAAACCATGGGCGCTAGTACCTCATCTGCACGGCACTTCCACATTACTTTACTGGCCAGGAGCTGAGTGGATACACATGCCTCTGTCCTTGATACTTGCAATTGCATAGCCGCGCCTCTTCTTCTCCAGCTTGTACTTGGTTTTCATGGCTTCCACGAGAGCCAAATCACTGCTTCTACTGGCTATTTCCATGGGGTCCCTTCCCTTACAGGGAAGCTAATACATTTTTTGAATTAGTTCCACCGTGAGGGAATCGGCTCCTCCAGCCATAGATACCCATCATGCACCAGGCACAAAAGCTTCCAGATGGCGAAAATGGTGATGGGCATGCGGTGAAAGTGGGGTATCCATCGTAGATGAAGTAACCTAGCTTTCTCCACACCGCACAACCATTTTTGCGGCTCCAACGTGATCGCTAACCCCTCCACCTTATGTTTCATCAAGCTTTCCACCGTCATGTGTGGGAACTTCTCCCTACTTGTGAGGCCCCAATATTTGAATTTCATGGCAGGCACCCACCTAAGGGGTGGACCTTCAAAAGTAATGCCGTCAAGGAGGAGCAGGGTCTAGAGAACACTCTTCGAGGCCTCTAGGTCTTTGGCCGCCTTAACTTCCCCCTTACATCGAGGGATGTACGTGGGCAACTTTGTTGCGGAAGGCATTGGTGTGACATCCTCCTCCTCATTGTCATGTGCTGCTATCTGGTCAATTAGCACCTATAAGTCGTCCTCCTCTTCATCATATTTGATGGTGATGGCTTTGCCTTTTTCTTTCATTGACAATTTTTCGAACCATGGGTTTCTTGGGGATATGCGAACTGGTCCCATCGTCTGCTTATCTTTCTTTGGCCGTGGCATCCGTGGTGATTTTGGAACTTTTGGTGTAAGCACCACATCTCTGATCTCCTCATGGACCACATGGGGCTTCGCAACCTCACGAGTGGTATCTTTGGCGAATCTCACTCCTATTCTAGTATCAATCATTATGTTCACATGGGATATGTTCTGTCACGTACTTAAAGGTGGCAAGAGTGCTCAGTGCTCAATGCTCTCTAATTGCTCAAATTTCAAACAACCAAGCATTGTCTCGTGGATAGCCCTAGGGGTTTTATAACATATTTTGAATTCGAGTTCGACCATTCCCCCCACTTTTGAGTCATTAATGCTTTCTTGGCGACAGATCGTCCCAACTCTAGCTCTTAATTTGTGTCTTAATTGCCTGTCGCCTTCTCCTCTTTGTCTTAAATTGGACATCTTGTTGTGATAGTGACACCAAGGGTCACCACCTAGCCTACCTACGTGGCAGCATAGCCCTCTATGCACGGGCATGACCCCTGTGACATATTGATCCTGCGCGCAACCTCCTTATTGCACAACTCCCACACAGACTCTTTTATAGTCCTGCGCTCTCTTTCAACTACTCGGAATGCTGAGACAATGCTTTTGACGACTAGTCAGGTGGCCGCACCACCTATGCAATATTGCAATTCACTTTCCCACCTAGCTCGTGGGAACTTTTCAATTATCCTTGTGACAGTCAACGTCGCACATTCTTCCTTCTGTGGTGCGCTCCTCTTGTTACTTTGTTTGGTAAGGTGTGGTCACAACCATGGTAGTAGGGTCACAAATCCTTGGTGATAATATCCTAATGCAAGAGTCTAGATGTTCGTATCTTGTCTGGGCATGCTAAGTCTGTCGACTTAACATGCTTGCGCAATTTCATTTTCTAGGTTTTTGATCTCCGCATCCATTAACATGCTTTTCTTCCTCATTCGTACCCGATCTTCATCAAGTTCATGAAGCTTAAAGTTCCCTCGCTGAATGGCTTCCTGTAACTGCATAATTCCTTCGTCCAGGTCCTCGCATACTGTCCCATCTATGAGATCTATTGCGTGAGGATTCCTTTCCTCCAAAATTATGGTCTCAACTCCACTCTTCGGCTTCGGAATCATCTCCACACTCAGGTTTTGGCACATGGCCCTATAGGCCCATTGAACTGCTGGTATGCACAGGTCCCAATCAGTTTGTCTCACCTGGTGAACCCTATTCAGGACTCTACATACCTTCTTGAATGCTTCTACATGGAACGTTTGTGGTGCACATCTCCTCTCCTACTGTTGTGTCCTGTTCCAATTTTCGATCCTTAGTTTGGGATGTGCTTGAGTGGGTTGCACAGCACACGTCTGTACCCATCGACATAGGTGGTCGCACAAGTTGTTCCATCCTCACTAAATGACTTTGTTCAAAGATAGGGGCTCCCAAACTATAGGTGAATCACCCTTCTATATCCATGCCAGTCCTCAAAGTTTCCTTGATGTGTACCCCACCATTGTGAAGGTGTTGCGCTCAGTGCCCATTTCAACGCATCAAACCGTTGTTGTTCCAGTACTGCGCTTTTGAATTTTCTCATGAATTCATCTACCACTGTCAATCCATCATATATCGGTAGCTCTCTTGCTTCTATTTTCATGCAATGCAGTGATCTAACCATCATGTTGCAATTTAGTGTTGTCACTTTGTGCAACCAATTCTTCCATCGCTCTACTTCTTCGTCTAAATCTGAAGTGCAAGAGCTTTTGCAATCCCATAAGGTCCTCCCATCTGCAGTCGAATTCACCCAATCACAGTCTCGCGCAATTATTTTGTAAATGTAGTCAAGATCATCATCCCTCTCATTGTCGCGCATTGGTTTAGTGTAGCATGCTCCTTCAACTGGGTCCAATGGGACTACTACACGTAGTGACTTTTTCTCGAAGATTATTTTGAGCTTCTTCAGGTTGATGACTCTGTTCATATCGGTGGCCCAATCTATTCCTAACAATGCAGGATAGGGATTGTTTTCATCGAAAATCTCTATTACCTCAAAATCTGCCTATGCGCTCGCGCCTTCGATATCAACTGTTACCCCTTGCAACCTCCCCATGGGAAAAATCTTATATTGGTTCACCATTCGTAATTGAATAAGGGACCATTGTAATGCGGGCTTGCCCATGCGTTCCCATGTTTGCTTCGATAATACATTCCTCTTCGAACCTAGATCTAGGATCACCTAATCCATTTCATATTCCCCAATCTATGCAATCAACCTCATTTCTCTTCTAGTGTGCAATGCATGCTTTCCCAATTTCCTGACTACATGTGGTTCTCCTGACCCTGCGCACCTAGTGATCAACTCTTGTAGTCCTTTAACTACCTTGTTGTCACATACTAGTTTCATGCATGTCTCCAGAAATGTAGTAAGCATATAAGGATCCATTCCTTGCTCTAGTTGATCCTTACTACCTGAACTGGAGGCCTCCGCGAAGTTCTTCTTAGCCTCCATGAATGTCTCCTTTGCACGTTTTAAGTCAAACTCAGGTTCCTTTGCAGGAGCCTTGCGAACCCATATAATTTCCTCTGGTTGCTTCCCCTTATCTTCTCCCGTGGCCATACCACTTCTGAGCATCATGTTTACATTCGGGTCCTCTTTGCATGGCTCATACCTCATCATTTGTATATTCTGAGTCAAGGGAGGCTCGAATACGCCTTTTTTGTGCATCTTTGTTATCAACATAGGAAAGTCTATTGTTTCATGATCAAACTGAGCATACATATGAACAGGAGATCCTCATTAGGTTAGTACAATCGTGGGCATAGTGCCTTGTTGTTGGATAGCAGATCCCCTGCATAGTGGTTTTGGGGCTTAAAGCTCACAATTTTGGGTAATGGTACTGTAAAGGCTCTGCGTAGTGTGTAGAGCGTGAATTGTAATAAGTCAAGTCAAAGGATTGTCTGCTCTCAAATAATGTAAGGTAATGTAAAGTGAGTCAGCTTACCCATGGTCTGCAAACCATGGGAATGTATAAATAGAGCGAGGCTCTAAGGGTAGAAAGTAGTTGTGGAGTTCTAATCGGAAGTGTTATGGGTTGTTGAATAAGGAATTCACTCTGAGTTTGTACTTCCAAGTCTTGGGTTATAGGAATAGGAAGAAGCTCTATAGCAGTGTTCACATAGGCCTAGTAGATTTCGCAACTTGGTACGCGGACCCCTGCAGCTGTGTGCATAGAGTAGGAAGTGGATTGTAACTCGACAAAGCATTAATAAAGAGAAGTTGGTTTTGGAACATCGTGTATTTGTTTCTATATTTCTATTTATGCATCTATTTGAGGATTTGTTTGGGTAATTCACTTTGAACCTGCATTAGGCCCCAACAAGCCAACAAATGGTTATGTTTCTGAGACATGGATCTGCATAGAGATGTCTGATGTCATATCACTAGAATCTAATAAATAAAGGAATTGAAGAGTGGTCGGACATAAATATTCATGAGTTCGCAGTGCAGGAAAATAGGAATCTGCGATAGTCAAAGGAAGAGTGGTTAGATTGCTACTTCTATCCAAAGATCCAAAAAAATTTCTTTGCATCCTTCCCTACTGAGTTGTACGAGTGGATCGCAAAGCTAGTAGATAGCCAAGGAAGGTGTAAAATCGATAAACCTATTATGTGGACTCCAGAATTGGTGCACAGACTGGAAGCATCAGAAGATCATTTCGCGTGCACTGTCGATCACTGGCTCAATCGAATCATAGGATGATTCATCATCGAATTCACACTAGATACTTTAGTTAGCTATAGCGATGCAAAACGACGCTTCCTCAAGGGACTACGAGGTAAGTACATTAAATATTTGAATGCTTGGATTAAAATGCTATTATGTGAAAATCGGGTTATGCGAATAAGTTGATGTTTGGGGCTATGTGAAGTGGGAGAATCTATAGAAACAAAGGTAGCACAGAAATAGACACTAGCCCCTTGATTTCACCTCCATGAGGAGGCACAAAAGAGCTCATGAAGGTCTTGCCAAGAAGTACGATCAATCTGATAAATAAGAGAATTCTGCGCATACCACCCCCACCCACACCACCACCAATTTCATCGCCTTCACCCCCGACTTCGCCCATCCCACCTCCGCCACCACTGTGAAGCAGTATGGTCAGTGCAATCAAGCTACCAGTGTTCAAGGGAGTAGGGAATGAAGATCCTGACCAGTTTTGGTTCGTGATAAAAGATGTATGGGAAGCAGATGGTGTCACAAACAAAAATATAAAGAAGGAAACATTGGTCAGTGCTCTAGAGGATCATGCACTGACCTGGTACATTAAGCATTCCAATGACAATCTGAATGTGGGGATAGCAGATATGTGCTAAACAAGGAATTTAACAGGCCAAAATCAGAGGCACAGCTGATCATTGGATTCAAGGAAATCACAATGCTACCAGGAGAAACCCCATGGGAGTTGGATCAAAGATTGAAATGCATAATTCGTGAATCAAACATGACATTAACAGATGGATAACACCATGATTGGTTTGTAGAATCATTAACGGCGTATCTACGGAGCGTGCTGTCACTAAAAAGGCTAACCACTTAGGCTGAGGCTTTGGAGGTCGCGATGAGATTGCACGAGACTTCGATACAAGATCCTAACCTAGGAGTCCAACAAATTCACGCGCAATTGAAAAACTTGTGCCTTGAGATGCAAAGTTTAAAACAAGATAGGATGACCCATCCAGAAATGCACGATGAGGTATGGTGTGTAAAATGCAAGGGCTAGGGGCACGACAAGGACCAATACCCGATGTTCGCGAATTACCTCACGGGAGGAGGACCAATTCCATTAAGACTAGAGGCACAAGTAGGACCAAGTGCAGCGCCTGCATTATGGTGTGAGATTTGTCAGATAGGAGGAAAGCATGCTACAACTAAATATCATCTATTAAATAAGTATACACATAATTCACAGCAACTATTCTATAATTTTTGTAGATCAATAGGCCATGATGAGTGCACGTATAAAAGTTATGAGCTGATGATGGATCAGACTCCTACCTACAGAGTTAAAGCTGAAACATGGCCCCTTGAAAGGAGCGCAGGGATGGCGCAAACTGGATTTCAGGGGCACAGACAAGGTCGAGGTGGAATGGGACCCGGAAGAGGTAACAGATAGATAATATGTTGCAATTGTGGATGGCCAGGGCATTATGCCCGCAATTGTACAAATCCAACGAGACCATCATGCTTATATTATACGCAGTTTGATCATGAGATGGAGGACTCTCCCACACTGATAATGAGGTTGCATGATAAAGGCGCACTCTAGCCTCCCCCGACTTAGAACCTGCAAATGATGAGGTATGAGCCGTGCGAGAAAGACCCTAATGTAAATATCGTGCTCCAGAGTGATATTACGATAAGTGATGACAAGGGAAGCAACATGAAGAAAGTATGTAGGTCCACAAGGCTCCAACGAAGGAGCCAGAATTTGATTTGGAGCACGCTAAGGAGACCCTCATGGAAGCTAAGAGGAGCTTCATGGATGCCTGCACTTCAGGAAGTAAAGACAGACTAGAGCCAAAAATGGACCCATCAATGCTCACTGTGTTCTTAGAAACATGCATGAAGCTATTGCGTGACAACAAGGCTGTAAAGGGGCTACAAGAACTCATGACGAGATGCGCTGGGACCACATCAAGAGACCACATGTAGTCTGGAAGTTCAGGAAACACACGATGCAAACAGGAAGGTAGATGATATTGACCACACAGATCGGGGAATACGAGATGGACCAAGTGATTCTGGATCTAGGATCGGATGCAAACGTCCTACCAAAACAGACATGGGAGTGCATGGGCAGGCCTACATTGCAATGGTCTCCTATCCGACTATGAATGGCAAACCAACAAAATATCCTGCCTATGGGGAGACTGCAGGGAATCACAATAGATATCGAAGGAGCAAGCGTGCTAGCCAATTTCGAAGTGATATAGATTTTTGATGACAACAATCCCTACCTCGTGCTACTAGGAATAGATTGGGCCACTGACATGAATGGAGTGATAAATCTAAAGAAGTGCAAGATGAATTTTAAGAAAAATTCACTACACATAGCAGTACCTTTAGACCCAGTAGAAGGATAATGCTACATAGAGGCAGTGCGTGACTACGACAACGACGATAATCTAGACTATATCTACAAGATAACTGCATGGGGAGCAAGACTAGGTGAATCCAACCATAGATGGCTAAATCTCGTGGGAGCATGAAAGCTCCTACACATCAGATTCTTACGAGGAGATAGAACGATGGCAGAACTGATTACACGAGGTAACCATGCTCAACTGTAACATGATGACAATGTCGTTGCACTGCATAGCAACAGAGGTAAGAGATTTTCCTACATTTGATGGGTTGAGCAAGGTGGATGAATTCTTGAACAAATTTGAAAGAGAAGTATTGGACTAGTAGCATTTCGATGCTATGAAAAGGATACTGAGAGCTACGCCTGCAACATTGTGGGATACGCACCAAAGAAGTTTTGAGGACTGGCACGAATGCAGAAGGATGATGCGCATGTTGTTTGGGAAGCCTCATATGTGATTGAAATACAAGTATGACAGATGAACTGGCCCATGCACCCATCTATCCAGGTGGATATAGGCATATGGTGTGAAAACTGCGTGAATGCACGCCATCCTCACAGTAGGAGACACGATCAATAAGCAGGTGTGGGTAAGGCAATGGCGCGAACAACCCCTCCAGCTAGGACCATGAATTATGGGAAGGTCAAGTGCGCAAAAGAACATCCACGCAGAAGTGATTAACAAAGTACGCGAAGCACTGAACAAGGTCCACAGTGTGAAGCAGACTGACTGGGACATATGCATACGAACGGTTCTCTGGGCTTATCGGATGTGTACAAAATCCTAACCACGTGGGCACCACCAAGGATAGAGTATGAAGCAACCAAAATAAGCCCTATAGTACTTGGAGAACTTAGACAACACATGATAGCACCAATAGATACGACGATTTCTGGAATCTTGGAAGCAAAAATCCAATAGGAAAATTTTAGACTCCAAGAACTGGAAGAAGAAAGGGTATGATTAAGGAAGAAAAGTGCTCTGGCAAACATGGAAGTTAAGAAACTGGAGGACAAGATAAAGGAAGATTTTCTCAGCAAAAATACAAGGGTGATAAGGCATGATACATACGATCACAATGACAGGTTTAAGACCTATCACTGTGACTTGATCAATATGATGCCTTGGCTTGGACGACATGTTACTAAGCGAATTGACCAAGGTCGTGCGTTGCAGATGGTAAAGTGCATGATGCCAACCGTAACAATAAAAGGTGGGTATTCTCCAGGAAACATGATGGATGATAGGATAAAACTTTCCATGGGTGGTGCGACCACCTAACTAGCCCAAGGAAGAGTAGTCTTAGTGCTCTAGGTAGTTGAAAGGGAGTGCGGGACTATAAACTATTCTACCTGGGAGCTGCACAATGTTGGAATTGCGTGTAGAAACAAAGAGTCACAAGATCCAGAACCACGCACGGCGGGCTGCGCTGCCACATGAGTTGACCCAAAAGTGACCATTGAAGTCATTATTCATGATGGGATGCTTGACTTGAGCCCAAATGAAGTGGGCGGAGGCATTTAAGACGTGATTTATGAGCAAGATTTGGGAAAATCTGCTGCCAAGGTAGCATTAATGAATTGGATTTGGGGGAGCGATAAAATTCAAATTCAAAAGGTGCTATTAAATAAAAAGTTTTTCCCAACAAACAACACTTGGTCATTTGCAAATTGAGCTATTGAGTAGAGCCCTGATTGTTGTGTGATGAGCGTTGATTGAGCCCCTGAGTTTGTGAGTGCAATATTTCTAGACAGATACGATGGAATTAGCTGAGGATGTCATGGAGATAACCCAAATGACCGTTGAGGAGGTTGTGTAGGCCTTGGCTATGGGGGATGCTCTAAAAGGTGTCGGGATTGTGGTAGAAATCATGAAATCACCATGCACACCACGACCCAAGAAGGACAAACAAGTGATGGTTCCCGTACGTGTGTCCCTGTGAAACCCACTGCACACCAAGGTGTCAATGGAGGAGAAGGGGAAATTTGTCACCATAGAGACTGATGAAGAAGAAGAAGACCTGGAGGACCTAATAATCACCGAAGATGAGGATGAAGGCATGAAGGAGGAAACTCAACCTGTGTACCCCCTGACAAAGTTTCCTGCCTATGTGCCCCCAAGAAAAGGAAAGGCTAAAGTACCCAAGTACCTAGATGAGACCAAGAACTCACTCCAGACCCTACTCCTCCCATAAAACATTATGTTTGAGCTCACGCACTTGAGATGGGTGCTGAGCCTAAAATTCGAAGATTGGGACCTCGCTAACCACGAGAAGTTCCCTCACCTTGAGACTAGGCACCTCATGGAACCCAAGCAGAACACCACGGTGGGGGTTACAGAACTAGAGTCACAAAAGTGGTTGCACAAAATGGAAGAGGCTGGGCTACTGAACTTGCTCTGGGTGCTGCATTTCCACCGTGCCCCAGTGACCATTTTTGTCATCAGGCAGTTGCTCTACCTAGTCCATGATGGGTGTTTGTGGCTAGAGGAGCCCATCCTCATTATTGTAGACTTGATTCACCGTATCCCCCAGCTTCCTTATATAGGAGAGGACCCCACAGACATCTCAGAGGGGAAGAGAAATGACTTTCTCATCTTACAGGCCATGAAGAAAAAGTACAAGCTGGAAAAGAAGAAGAGGGACTATGTCATCTCCAGAATCAAAGACAAAGCAGTACATGTGGTAACCCAAATCGTGGCAGTAAAAGTTATGCACAAGTGCCACATGGACGAAGTACCCATGCTGGTGGGAGCACTGGCTGAGCAATGCACAGAGGGGTTCCTGTTTAACTAGTTTGAGTTCCTCTGCAAGGAGTTTTTAGAGAATTGTCGTGAAGCTCAGGAAGAGGGAAAAACGTTCCACTATGCATGGCTTCTGCTATCCATAGTGCTCATGGCAGGGGAATTACCAAAGGATAGTCAATTCCCCATAATCGACAGGGACCTTCCAGAGGCCACAAAGTATGCTTCGCTCTGGGCCACAAAAGATTCCAAGAGGATCCATGACAATAAAATATTCTGGGTGTTCATGGAGATGAACATCAGAATGGATATCAACCGCAAGCCATGGTTGTCGCCCACTGTCTAAAATAGCTTAGAGATTTTTGTGGAATTCAAAGAGGATATCCACAACATTTATATTAGGGTGCGCAAGGATCCGACAAAACAGTGGATAAAGCTACCCTTCATAGCTAGATACAACATCATTTTTAACGTAGTAGAGGCATGGCCACCACAGTGGCATGCCCCAAATGTCGCTGAGATCAAGAAGTCGACAACACAAAGAAAGAAAGATGAGGCCAAGCTACGCATTGCACAGTCGATCGAAAAGTGAAGGAAGGAAGCAGCAGTAGCAAAATTGCAGGTGGCAAGACATTGTACAAACAACACTTGAGTAAGAAAAAGCAGTAGTAGTAGCACAAAAGGCAGTGGCGAAGGTGCACAAGGGCCAACTGTCACCTTCGCGGGGGTAGGAAGTGGAGGAAGTAGAGACAAAAGAGGGAGGCATGGACCCACAAACTGTGTCAATGCAGTAGTACTGCTAGCACCCAACAAAGCGAGCAGGGTCATGTAAGAAGGTCAAGGCATCAAAGTTGTCTATTGACCCAATCACCCTAACCAAGGGTGATCTACATGACATTAGTGAGACAGTGTGTGATGTCACCTCTCAAGCCAGCCTTGTAGTAAAAAAAACATGAGAAGAACAGATGTTGCGCGCATAAAACAATGTAAACTTTGAAACGGGAACTATAAACTCAAAACAGGAAGTCTGGCCCAAAAACCCCCAAAAAAAATAAAAAACAGTGCTAAAAATGAAAAGTGTGTATACTGGAACGATGTTTTTTTTTAGGTGCCAATTTTGAACGTGTTTTAAGAATGGAGGTGACTACGAAATTTACTACAAAATTTTTGTGCAAAATATAGCTTCAAAACGAAAGTGATGCTACTGGAATAACGTTTTTTTTTTAGGGTCAATTTTCAAACTTTTTAAAAAATGCTAATAAAATCAATTTTTTATGTCTCAAACAAAGTTAATTTTTAAGGGAAAAACACATTAATGTTTCGGGTAGAATATCATTTTTCTTTCCTAAGTATAAATTTAACATGTTTTCAACCACACCATGCTAGATACAAAAGAAATTGAAATTTTTTCAACTATAAAATTAAAAAACCATGACATTATGAACAAAGTATATCACTCAATGAAATCAAAAGTCTTTATTTGTATATTGAATGAAACAGAAATTATATCTCTAATTTGATATTGCATTGTAGATATTTAAACAATAAAATTTATCATATTTAAGACATAATCCAACAACATAAAAATGCTTCATAACTTCTCATTTAACAACATATGGAAAACATTAATTTTATTTCAAGATATGATGCATATATCAGTTATATAATCTGTCTTAAAAAATTATTCAAAATCACTCATATTTTTTTGCACACCATCACAATTCACATCTTCAGATGAGTGACTGGATGCTGACAAAGATGTTCCATATTCTTCTCTTTCATCAACTAGTGCCCCATCTGAGTCCACATGCATGCCCAACATTCCAGGTTTCAAAAGTCTTCTAGATCTACGACTGGTTTCAGCAAACTCCCATGTCAACACTATTCCTTCTGGTAACAACCTTTTCAGAATCTCTATCGTCTTGAAGCGAA
>APFE031420563.1:0-21288 GCA_000404065.3 Pinus taeda | reverse complement strand
TTATCTAAAATTCAAACTATCGACTTTCTAATTTAAAAACGCAAAACAATAAAAACCCCCCTAAAAAAAAAATAAAAATTAAGATAGAGAACAAGAAAATATGAATAAGATGACGACTTCAAAACTATCAAATTTAGAAAATAATTTTTCACATTTCACACACTAGAAAATTAAAAGTCAAAAAATAGGTCTTTTAAAAAAAAGGTGTGATGCAGAATACTCACTTTTTAAAATGAGCATGAAAATCACTATCATTCTAAAACTTGATTTCATCCTTGAACATGAAAAAAAATTAAAGTTCCAAAAACCATGTTCTAAAAAAAACATGTGTATTCTGCATCACCACTTTTGAAAATTGGGTCATTTTTTTGCTATCTCTATGAAACGGGTAACAGTATCAGTTCCTGTTTCAAAGTTTACATTGTTATAAATGACAAGTACCATAGTGCTACTGGAAGGGGCACTCATGACATCAAATGAGGCCGAAAGGCCTATAATGAGCACGCTGAAGGGTCTCAGTATCAATATGGCTGCACTCCTGTGAGAGACCTTATATTTTTTGCAGTATGGGATAACTACAGACCTATGAACTAGGGAGAGTCACACCCTGTAAGTTCTCAGCGAGAAAAAAATCAATATGGAACAATTGAGCTTGCAGTGCAATGAATTGGTGTCACAGAATCAATAGTTGGTATAGGTAATCAATGAAGCCTACCAAAGCATCCCGAAGCTAGCCATTCCAGTACATATAACAACAAAGGCACGCATCCACATGCTAGCAACAGGGGTGCGTGAGGTGCGGGAGGAAATGACAAAGGTTCAGCTGGAGCTGAACCTTCAAATCAAAGAGCTGTGGTTAAAGGCACAGCCATCCACCCCTCCGGAAATCAAAGAACAATGCACTAGCGCTATCACTGCGGTATTGGACGAGATTGGCGGTGTAGTGCAAGACTGCACCAGTATGTTGGAAGAATCACTTGAGGTCCTCACAAATCTATAGGAGGACACCAACATCTAGCGTTTAGAGACAGAGGCACGAGAACTCCAACAATAGTATGACAACATCTGAGGAACCGCACAGATGGTGGTCCTCACTCAGAGGCTCACGTAGATGCAACAGGCTAAAGTGCTGAAAGAGCAGGTGGATGTGACACAACACAAGGAAGCATTCCTGAAAGCCCATGTTTAGCATTGGGTCGATGAGGCCTTCACCATCACAGTAGAAATTGAAGGCAAGCTCGCACACATTCAGGGGATGCACATACTGATGCAGAGAAGCACTCCTAACATAGAGGTCTCGAAATGACGTATGCGGCAAATCCAACAGGTAGCAACTCAATGTGCTATGGACCTTGCCATAGTTTGAAAACAGTTGGAGGGACTCCATGCAAATATCTCCGCGTTGATAGAGTCACTCAAGGGTGAGTCATGATGTTTGTGTTGGGGACATGTTGGGCATGGAATCCCCCCAAGGCATGTTTTCAGGCTTAAAGCCTAAGTTTTGAGAAAGTCTTTTGTAAAATATCTACAAATTGCGAGCACAAAGCACAAAGTCATAATAGAGTCAAAGGGTTGTCCGTGCTAGTTTTGTAATGTAATGTCGGCTGGATAGACCTACCCATGGTCTGCGGACCATGGGATTGTATAAATAGAGTGATGCTTTAACTGGAAAATATAACGAAGAATGAAGAGAATAGAAGAATGAGAAGTCTAAGTGATTGAGTCGAAGTGTAAAGTGTGTCTGTGAGTCATAGAGTAGGAGAAGGATCTGTAGATGAGTGCACAAAGGCCTAGTAGTTTGCAGCTAAGTGCGTGGACCCCTACAGCTAAGTGCACAGGGCAGGTTGAGTCTGTAACCATTTGAAGAATCAATAAAGAGAAATTTTGGTATAATTATGTGTATCTTTTCCTAGTTTAATACATGATTGGATATAATTTTCAGATACATTGTTTATTTACTGCACGATCGTGTATGAATGCTTTGTATTGATGAATGCTTTGTATTGCTAACTATAAGACATTCAAGTAGGAAAGGTAGTTAATTAACACTGGAAGATAAGTAAGATATCAGGCAATAGCACAGAGCATGACATAGGCCCTGATTAAGGCTACGCAAAGGCATGGTATCAATAATAGAAGGTGCGCGAAGCCACCTGTGCGCAGGAACAAACAAAGGACCAATGGAACCTCTCAGACATCTTAAGGGTGCTAAAACCTAGTTCTAGCACCCTCCCAAATTACTTCGGGTGAGACCTTAGTCCGCACTCAACAGAATGTTGCCAAAAGGGCCAGTAGTACAGGGATTTGTTTGGCTAATTAACATTGAACTTGGGTCAGGCCCCAACAAGCCAACACACTACTATGGATAATCTTGCTGAGTTACTCCATGAATATCAAGATCTATTTCCTACCAAGTTTTCCAATTTGAAGGGAATTATTTGCAATTTGGGAATTATCAATATTACTCTGAAGCCCTATGCAAAGCCTATTAAGCAAAGATCGTATCACCTTAATCGTAAATACAAGGAAAAGGTTCCCCATGAGTTAGATAAAATGTTGGAAGCAGGCATCATAGAACCCATTGAATAATCTAATTGGGTGAGCCTGATGGTGGTTCAGGAGAAGGAGCAGAAGGGCGAGATAAGGATTTGTGTAGATTTGTGGAAGATTAATGACACATGTGTCCATTACCCATTCCCAACACTGTTTATAGATGAACTGATGGAAAATTTTGGAGGGCCAAAGGCCTACTCATTTACTCACACATTTTCTAGGTATCAACAGATCAAGATCGTGCCTGAGAATAGGAGAAAAATGACATTCGGGATAGAATGGGGTTGTTTTCAATACATTGTGATGTCATTTGGACTCAAGAATGCGTCTATGATATTTTATCACGTAGTCATCGCGACGTTCGAGGAGTTCATTCATAAGTTCTTGGAAGTGTACTTTGATGACTAGATGATGTTCGGATTAGTAAAGCACCATGTAGTGAGTCTACGCCTGATGTTGGATACATGTCGCAGATATCAGATCATGCTGAATTTGAAGAAATCCCTATTATGTGTTCCCTTTGGAATTTTGATAGGTCATGTGGTTTGCAAGCAAGAGCTACTGGTGGACCCTACCAAGATTGTGGTATTAGTGAATCTGGAGGCCTCGAGAAGTGTTAAGTAGCTACGCATAATGCTAGGACATACGAGATATTACAAAGAAATTATCAGAGCATATACTCAGATTACCGTGCCTATTTAGAAACTACAAAAGAAGGATGCAACATTATATTGGGATGAAGAATGTCAGCACAACTTAGATGTCTTGAAACAAAAGATGGTCACTACACCAATCTTGGTATTCCTATATTGGAAGAAGGAATTTCACGTAAATGCGGATGCCTCTTGTATTGTGTTGGGTGCAACGTTAATACAAGCCGGTGAAGGAGAAATGGACCATCCTATAGCCATCGCGAGTAGGAAATTATCGAAGGTTGAGAATAATTACTCAACTACTGAGCACGAGGGATTGGCCATGGTGTACGCACTACAAAAATTCAAGCACTATCTGTTATGATGGAATTTCAAGATGTACACAAATCATTCTACCTTGAAATACTTGGTCAATAAGCCTATGTTTGGGGGGAAGATCTGCATGTGGTTTCTACTATTCCACGAGCATGAATTTGAAGTAATTGTGAAGCCAGGGAGGTTAAATGCAGGGCCTGACCATCTGTCATGAATCGAAACAGGAGAGGAGCCCAATAATTTGGAGGAAGGGTTGCCAGATGCACAATTCTTCACGGTGTGCGTAGTAGATAATCACTTTACAGATATCATTCATTTCTTGACTATAGGGATGGCACCGGAAGGGTATACCTGTCAGAAAAAGAAGGAACTTATGGTGCGCATAGTAGATTTCTCAGCTATTGCGGGACGACCATAAATATGAGTGCACATGACATATTGCAAAGATATGTGCCAAATTTTGAGAGAGATAGCATTCTCATTGAAGCTCACAGAGGGGCTATGGGGGGAAATTATGTAGGAAAGGTAACTGCACATAAGATTTTGCATGCAAGTCTATGGTGGTCAACACTGCACAAGGATTCCAAGGCATGTTTTAAAGCATGCAATGCATGTCAGTGAACAAGTAGACCATCGCGAAGAGATGAATATCCATTACAACCTCAAGTATCATTGCAACCATTTAAAAAATGGGCGATTGATAATGTTGGACCAGTTCAGCCCCCAGGGAAGAAAACTGGGGCACGCTATATCATCACCACGACAGAGTATCTTACTAGATGGGCAGAAGCACAATTGGCTAAGGATTGTACATGGGCTACAGCAGCAAAGTTTTTGTTTGAATGTCTTAAATATATTTGGCTACCAGAAAGTGTTGATGAGTGACAGAGGTATGCACTTTCTAAATGAAACGATCAATCCATTGACTGAAGAATTTTAGGTCTACCGCCCGAAGAGTACATCGTATCACCCATAGGTCAATGGAACTTTTGAAGCCTTCAAAAATATTTTGGAGAATGCATAATGAAATGACTGGGATGTGTGCGTACCTTCATTGCTATGAACTTATAGGACTACTTTCAATAAGCTGATAGGACAAACACCGTTCAAATTGGTCTATGGGGTAGAAGTTGTAATGCCAATGGAGTATATTATGCCTAGTCTGGGCATAGCAACTGTCACAAGTATGGTAGATCATGAATCCTTGGAGGAATAGCTCGTGCAACTGATGAAGCTTAAAGAGGACTGATTCGTGGCAGGATTACATCAGCAATTACAAAAGCAGCATGAAAAGACATGGCACGATTGCCACTTCAAGCTACGCACATTCAAGATAAATGATCTTGTCTTGTTTTATGGTGGTAAGTTCACTAAGTTTCCATGGAAACTTCAAATGCATTGACTAGGGCCATATATTATCCAAGAGAATACAGATGGAGGTGCAGTTCAGCTCGTGATTATGAATGGATAATATTTTCCGAGAAGAGTGAATAATGTGTTTATGAAATATTGATCTAATGATGCATGATTCTCTTGAATAAGACTTAATAAATATACACAATGCATGTTAAGTACTTTCGTGAAGAATGAGATGAATTTTGTTGTGTTTACTAAATAACTTAAGTAGATCTGCACGAACACTAATTTAGGATTGTCCTCTAATGAGTGTAAGTGAATAAATCAACTGTTAAGGGACCGCAAAGGCTGATCGTAGACCTTCGTGAAGGTCCAAAGGATGTTTAAACAGAGTTGAAATATCGAGCCCTCTGGGCTTACAAATCTATGTGAGGGAAGATCTAGGGTGCTAAAAGGCATCACACTCATCTCTCGATGTAGAAACTTGGTTCTTGCATCCCCCCATATTGCTTCGGCTAAGACTGCAGCCTGTGCTACACAGGTTATTGCCAGAAGGGCCAGTATTGTAGGGATTTGTTGGTTGGTGCAACTAAATTTGAACCTAGGTCAGGATCCCCCTAAGGCAACAAATGTTTCTATTGCTATGATCAGGATTTGTTTGAAAGAGATGTGTGATGTCGCATCACTGGAATTCGACCAAGAAACAAATTGAAAAGTGGTTGAATCGAAAGATACACGAGTTTGTGAAGCAAGAAAACAAGAATCCACACATGTCAAAGGAATAGTGGTTGAATAGATACCTATACATAGAGATACACAACATCTTCTTCTACACTTTTCCCATTGAACTGTATGAGTGGTTAGCCAAATTGACAGCCAGCCAAGGAATGTGGAAGCATGATAATCCTATAGTGTGGACCCTTGAATTATTACCATGGTGAGAAGCCTCTGAAAATCAGATCGCACGAGCTATTGATCATTGGGTTGATCGGATCCTGGGAGGATTTGTTATAGAATTCCTAGTTGATACCTTATTCAGCTACAATGAAGTGGAATGGATATTTTTCACAGGACCGCGAGGTAATTATTTAAAATCTTTGAATACTTGGATTAAAATGTTGTTGTGTGAAAAATGGGTTATGTCATTGCCTTGATGTTTAGTGTTAAGCAAAGTGGAAGACTCTTTAGAAATCGTGAAGGATTAGGACCAGAGTATAGTCCATTGATTGGACCTCCTTTGAGTGATGAAAAATGGTTGGAACGAACTCTACCATAAAACACTATTCAACAATAACACAGGGCTTTCCATGAACAAATCAACCATACACTCTGCCTCTACCTCGACCTCCATCGCATACACCTTGTCCCACACCTCCACCACCACCACCACCATTCAACATGTCAAACACAATGAAGCTACCAATTTTCAAGGGCATAGGGAGCGAAGATACAGAGCAGTTCAGGTTCTGGTTTGTTGCGAGTGCTGTGTAGACAATTCAACATATTAAGGATGGCAATATAAAGAAGGCACAATTGGTTACCGCTCTGAAGAATTGCATGTTAACTTGGTATATTAAGCACTATTCTAATAATCCTCTAGCATCACTAGTAGAGACTAAGGCTGCTTTAAACAAGGAGTTTAGTAAGCCTAAGTCTAACTCACAGTCAGTAGTTGGATTAAGGAAATCATGATGAGGGTTCATGGGATGCCTTGGGAATTAGATCAAAGGTTGAAATGTTTCATTCGACAATCTAACATGCAACTCATAGATGGTTAGTATCGCGATTGGCTTACAGCTTTGCTTTTTCCCCACCTGAGGATTGCTCTGTTGCAATAGAAGATAGGAACTTAGGAAGAAGTCTCGGAAATCACAATGAAGTTGCATGCAATGACCATTCAGGACACAACCTTGGGGGTACAATAAATTCACCCTCAGTTACAAAGCCTCTGCTTAGAATTGTAGAGTTTGGAGAAAGACAAGGAGACTAAACCAGAGGTGCATGGGGAAGTCTAGTGTCTGAAGTGTAAGAGCTAGGGGAACAATAAAGCACTATCCCATATTCATGAATTATATTACTAGAGGGGGACCAATTCCCTTGAGGCCAGGAGCTCTAGTAGGATCAATCATGGGGATTGCACTATGGTGTGCTATTTTTCAAGTTGTTGGACAACATGTGACGGACAATTGTCATTTTCTTCAAACGTTTGTCTAGACCCCTTGACAACTTTTATGTACCTTTTGCAAATCATTGGACCATGATAAGTGCCACTGTCGTAGCTATGAGATGATGATGGAAAGAACATCTACATAGAAAATGCAAGAAGAAACTTGGCCTCCAGAGCAGGGCAATTGAGGAGCACGCAGAGGATATCAGGGACGAGGTTGAGGCTGAGGAGGAGGAGGGCCTGGTAGAGGCTGAGGTTAGGTTATCTATTACAACTGTGGGATGCCAGGGCATTACGTGTGGGAGTGTTAGAATCAGAAACGCCCGTCATGTCAATATTGCAACCAGTTTGACCACACTATAGAAGAATGCTTGATGATGATAGCTAAGATGCATGAGAAAAAGGTGCAACCTCAACAACGTACACAAAACTTATAGATGATGAGAGTTAAGCCACACGGCAAAGATCAAAGCATGAATATAGTGCTGAGAAGCAGAATAACAATCGAAATTGATAAGGGTAAATGACTTGAAGAGGATGGATGGGTCCATAAGGCCCCAAAGAAGGAATTTGGCTTTGATCTAGAGTGTGCTAAGGAAAAAATTATAGAGGCCAAGAAAAGCTTCATTGAGGCATCCACCTCAAGAAGTCAAGACAAGATGCAAGACACCAGTGTGCTTGAAGAGGTTGATCCCTTTGTGTTTAATACGTTTTTGGAGACCTGCATAAAACTAATGCGTAATAGCAAAGCCATCAAAGGATTGAGGAGTTAATAAAAAATTGTGCCAGCAAAGAGAAGGTCCTTGATGGACATCAGGTGGTTAGAAAAATTGGCAAACATAAGGAAATGATAGGGCACGAGATGAGGCTCACTGTTCAGATAGGAGATTATGAGATGGACTAGGCCATTTGGATCTGGGGTCTGATGTGAACATTTTTCCAAATCAAAAATAGGAAATAATGGGGATACCTTTGCTGCAATGGTCTCTGATTCATCTCGAGATGGAAAACCAACAAAAGATCAACCCTATGGGATGATTTTTTGGGGTCTTTGTTGATATAGAAGGTGTGAGCATGATGGTTGACCTTGAAGTGATAGAGATCATTAATGATAGTAATCCATACCCTATGCTCCTAGGAATTGTCTAGGCCATTGACATGAATGGGGTCATCAACTTGAAGAAGAGGACAATGTCATTTGAAAGGAAATCACTCCAGATTGTACTGCCATTGGACCCTGCAGAAGGGGCACACTACACTGAACCAGTGTGCAATTATGAGGAAAGTGAGGATGAACTAGACTAGATCCATAAAATAACAGCATGGGACCAACACTAAATCAATCCGACGACAGATGGATGAATTGCATGGGATCGGGAAAGCTCCTACACCTTTTATTCAGATGAAGAGTTAGAGCATTGGCATAGTCGTTTGCATGAAGTATCCATGCTACAATGCAATATGATGAAAAATCTGTTGCATTTTGTTTCATCGAAGGTAAGGAACTTACCTTATTATGATGGTTTAACTGATGTGGATAGGTTTTTGGATGCATTTGAGTGTGAAGTCCCTGAGGATCACCGCTTCCAAGCATTATATTTGGCACTGTGTGCTATGCATGCCTGCTAGTGGGGTATGCACAAGGATAGCTTCGATGGATGGTGAGATTACAGAAGGATGATGAGGTTACGATTTGGGCGTCCTAACACTAGATTGACTGATAAATATAGTGGGAAGGATGATCTGTGGGATCACTTAGCAAAATGGACTAAAGCAAGGGAGACAGAACCATAGCCGGAGTGGGTACACTTATTTTTCCATACTTTGGATACAATTCCCATGAACTCGTATCTGGAAACGGAGCTCTGCCATGGCACTGCAGAGTGGGATATTTTAAGGGAAGGGTTCTTATTGACCTTCAATTTTGAATACGGCTTCGCCAGTATCAATGAAGCCCTATAGGAGACTAAGGCAGTTATCTTCAGAACACCGTAAGAACCTATGGAGTGGATCCAACCAGATTGGAGCACCCAGCTGTGCCATGTGCTAAAATGTTATAATGTGACCGCTGAAGAGGAGGATGATGATCCAAGAAATATTAATATTCCAAAGGGAGAAGGGAATCACGAATTAGAGGGTCCACAGATAGACAATCCAGACATCACCACACCATTGAAAACAAAGCAATTAAACATTGGTATTGAAGAAGAACCGAAGTTTGCAAATATTGGAGATTATTGCGACGATGCTACTTTGGATAAAGTTGTTGAGTTACTCCATGAATATCGGGATCTATTTCCTACCAAGTTTTCATATTTAAGGACATTATTGGTGATTTGGGCATTATGAAGATTACTCTGAAGCTAGACATGAATCCTATTAAGAAAAGACTGTATCGCCTTAATCCTAAATACAAGGAAAAGTTTTGCCAGGAGTTAGGTAAGTTGTTGGAAGTAGGCATCATAGAACCTGTTGAAGATTCTGATGGGGTGAGCCCGATGGTGGTTTAGGAGAAGAAGTAGAAGGGGGAGATAAGGATATGCGTAGATTTTGCAGAAGATTAATGATGCGTGCGTCCATGACCCACTCCTGACACCATTTACAGATGAAGTGCTGGACAGTATTAGAGGGTAGGAGGCCTACTCATTTACTGAAGAGTTTTCTAGGTATCATCAGGTCAAGATCACGCCTAAGGATAGGAGAAAAATGACCTTTGCGACAGAATGGGGTTGTTTTCAATACACTGTGATGTCATTTGGACTCAAGAATGCACCTGCGATACTTTCTTGCATAGTCATCATGGCACTCAAGTAGTTCATTCGTAATTTCTTGGAAGTGTACTTTGATGACTAGACAATGTTTGGATTAGTAAAGCACCATGTAGCAAGTCTACGCCTGATGTTGGATACGTGTTGCAAATATCAGATCACATTGAATTTGAAGAAATGCCTATTCTATGTTCCCTTTGGAATTTTGTTGGGTCATGTGGTGTGCAAGCAAAGGGATGATGGTGGACCCTACCAAGATTGTGATGATAGTGAATATGGAGGTCCCGAGAAGTGTTAAGCAGTTGCGTGTGACGCTAGGACATATGGGATATTACAAAAGACTTATCAAAGCATAAGCTCAGATTACTACGCCTATGGAGAAACTATTGAAGAAGGATGCAACATTCTGTTGGGACGAATAATGTCAGCGTACCTTAGATGTCTTGAAAAAAAATATGGTCACCACGCCGATCTTGGTATTCTTGGATTGGAAGAAGGAATTTGACGTTCATGTGAATGCCTCTTGTATTATGTTGGGTGTAGTGTTAACGCAAGTCGGTGAAGGAGAAATGGACCATCCTATAGCCTTCGCGAGTAGTAAATTGTCGAAGGATGAGAAGAATTACTCAACTACTAAGCGCGAGGGATTGGACATGGTGTATACACTACAGAAATTTAGGTACTATCTGTTAGGAGGGCATTTCAAGATGCACACAAATCATTCTACCTTGAAATACCTAGTCAATAAGCCTATGTTGGGGGGGGGGGGTTTGCAGGTGGTTGCTATTATTCCATGAGTAGGACTTTGAAATAATTATGAAGCCAGGGAGGTTAAATACAGGGCTTGACCATTTGACATGGATCGAGTGCATAGAAGATAATCACTTTGTAGATATCATTCATTTCTTAACTACGGGGATGGAACTGGAAGGGTGTTGGCTTAGTGGGGCCTAACCCATGTTCGGAAGTGATTTAGCCAAGAAAATCCTAGTACTACTGGCCCTTTCAGCTACAGTCTGTGGAGTGTGGATTGAGGTCTCACGCAAAATAGTATGGGAGGGTGTTAGAACCAGGTTTTCACATCGTGGGGATGTCTCATATGTGGTGATTCATACATGGCCCAACCTTCACACTTACTGCGCTACGCGCACTGGCGGGTACTCTGCACCTTATGATACGGTCTTCGTGCAGTTCTATCCGCGGCGCGACTCATGTTATTTACCCAATTATTCCTTATTTAGCCTCTGTTATTTGATTACTTAGATTAAATTCACATATAAGCATTCATACGAGTATTCATCAAGTGTGTGTAGTAAATAAACAGAGTAAAAGTAATGTATAACATCAACATAAAGATTCCATAACAGATGCACATAATAACCTTCTCTTTATTATCTTTCAATCCCAAGTACAAACCTGACTCCGCCCTGTGCACTCAGCTACAGGGGTCTGCGCACTAAGCGACAGACTCTACTAGGCCTCTAAACACTCAACTGTAGAGCCTCTTCCTACCACTACAACCCAGTACACTTTAGATTCCACTCTCTGCTCTAACCATGCCTTTGCATCTCTCTCTATTATTTTCTTAGCTAAGCTATCTTTACACTTAGAGCCTTGCTCTATTTATACAATCCCATGGTTTGCGGACCATGGGTAGGTTAACACAACTTCACATTGAATTGCATATTTTAGGGCAGAAAACCCTATGACTTGATTGTACAGTTCGCGCTCCGTGCTCATGCTTTGCGGAGTTCTACACCATATTTGATCAAAACTTGGGCTTTAAGCCCCAAAACTTATCGCGAGGGATCCCATTCCCAACAGGCCCCCAACACGATCATTGTGACTCATCCCGAGTCATTCAATTGGTGCCATGATTTTTGCATGCAGTCCATCCAGCTGGTCTCACGCAACTTGGGTATCCGCAGCACACTATTCTGTTATCTGCTATACTTGCTGCATGCATATCTTTGAACCTTCATGAGCAAGGTCACATTCTTGTCTAACCATATAAATTCCCTACATTTTTTCCAACTTTCCTTCAATGGTAGTTGTAATTGTGAAAGCTTCATTGATCCATGGCTGGGTGCGCACTTTAAGAAAGGCTTCTTTTTGTCGCGTGGCGCCTAACTAGTCATTTAGTGCCCTTGCCTGTTGTAATTTGGCAAGTCATTGAGTAAGAATGACCATTTGCACGGTCCCCCAGACACTATTGTACTCCTGCTGCAACTCATGCGCCTCTGTCTCTAAGCGCTGTAGGTTTGAATCTTCCTAAAGGTATGTAAGCATGGTTAATGCTTAATCCAACATCATAGTGTAGTCCTGTACCACTTGGCCAATTTGCACCAGCCCCATTTGGATAGTGCAAGTGAATTTCTCTCTGACTTCTGGGGGCGTGGAGGGCTGCACCTTCAACTATAGCTCGGCGATTTGTAGGTTTAGCTCCAACTAAACCTTCATTGTTTCCTCCCTGGCCTCACCGACTTCGGCCACCAATCGGTGGACCCGCTCTGCTATTGGTAGCTCTGTCGGCATGGCTAACTCTAGGATGCTCCTACATGCATCCTATATCACCTGCTCTAGTCCACGAGCGTGCGTAACCAACTCATCATGTTGGAGGTTGAGCTAATCCATGTTGATTTTCTGCTCATTTAAGACCTGGATCGCATGACCTTCCCTGGCACGGAGCTCTGTAATGACCCCATCCTGTAACTGGTACAGGGTTTCACACGATAGGGCTGCCAAGTTTAAGCCGACGCCTTTCATGTTGCTCATCGCAGCCTGGTCAACCTTGCTTGCTACTACTAGGGTGCCTTTGGGCAACACAAAAGGGTTGTCCTTACGGGCGCGTAGTGTCTGTTCGGCCTTTGTGGTTCTTGCAGCAACGTATGGAGCTATTGCACCTGTTTGGGGGGGTTGTACCTATAATCCTTGTAGCTGCACACTGAGTGCCCCCAACACAGAGTTCTGCTCCATCCTCATTTCCGGGAGCATGTCCTTTGTGACCTCGCGAACCATTTCTCTGATGTCAAACAGATCACCATCTGTGAGCGTGATCGAGTCAACGAACATCTTTGTCACCTTTACCTTCTTCCTGGGAACTATTTTCTTAGGGATGCATGGCCACTGCAACTACTGCGAGGTGGTTTCCAGATCTGTGCACTCTTCTTCTAGGTTGATGTCCTCGGCCCCCTGCCCTATGGACATTTCCTGCACTGCTGTGGTTTCTGCCATCTGCGTCGCTACTACTACATCGATCGTTTTCTATTGTGTGGCTACTTCTTGTTCCTGGAGCCTCTTGTCGGCCAGCTACGCATCATCCTTCTTACTTTGCTAGGCTGTAGCCTTCTCCATTCCTACCAAGTCTGGGGTGCACCACTTCAAAGGCCATGTTTCCAATGTTGTGAAGATGGTGTCATTCATAGCAATAAATGGAAGCTTTGTCCATTCCTCCACTGGATCCTTCCGTGCCTAGACATGAATGTTGTGCATGTCTGCTTTAAACTCTGCAAAACTATTCAAAGTGGCATACACTATGGGAGACAATCGTGGCCTTATATTTATCCATATCTGAAGGCTCACCTCCATCAACACCCAAAACACCTTGATGTCTTGGTTGATTGGCAAGAACTGGCTATCTCCTGGTAGTTTTCCTATTGCCAGCATAATAGATAAGAGCAACCATGTGTAGTGGAAGGTCTTACCCTACTCTTGGGCCTCTTTGTAGTTAATCAAAAATTCCTCACAGAGGAACTCAGCCTAGTTTAACTGGACACCCTCTACACACTGTTCGGCTAGGGAAAACACAGGTGCTAGTACTTCATCTGCACGGCACTTCCGCATTACTTTACCGTCCAGGAGTAAGTGGCTACGCACATGCCTCTGTCCTTGATACTCGCAATTGCATAGCCGCGCTTCTTCTTCTCCAGCTTGTACTTGGTTTTCATGGCTTCCACGAGAGCCAAATCACTGCTTCTACCAGATATTTCCATGGGGTCCCTTCCCTTATAGGGAAGCTAAGAAATTTTGTGAATCAGTTCCACCGTGAGGGAATCGGCTCCTCCAGCCATAGATACCCATCATGCACCAGGCACAACAGCTGCCAGATGGTGAACATGGTGATGGGCATGCGGTGAAAGTGGGGTATCCATCGTAGATGAAGTAACCTAGCTTTATCCACACTGTACAACCATTTTTGCAGCTCGAACGTGATCACTAACCCCTCCACCTTCTGTTTCATCAAGCTTTCTGCCCTCATGTGTGGGAACTTCTCCCTGCCTGTGAGGTACCAATATTTGAATTTCATGGTAGGCACCCACCCAAGGGGTGGACCTTCAAAAGTAATGCTATCAAGGAGGAGCAGGGTCTAGAGCACACTCTTTGAGGCCTCCAAGTCTTTGGCCGCCTTGACTTCCCCCTTACATGGAGGGATGTACGTGGGCAAATTTGTTGCAGAAAGCATTGGTGGGACATCCTCCTCCTCATTGTCATGTGCTGCTATCTGGTCAATTAGCACCTGTAAGTCATCCTCCTCTTCATCAGATTTGATGGTGATGGCTTTGCCTTTTTCTTTCATTGATAATTTTTCGAACCATGGGTTTCTTGGGGATACGCGAACTGGTCCCATCGTCTGCTTATCTTTCTTTGGCCGTGGCATCCGTGGTGATTTTGCAACTTTTGGTGCAAGCATCGCATCTCCGATCTCCTCATGGACCACATGGGGCTTCACAACCTCACTAGTGGTATCTTTGGCGAATCTCACTCCTAGTCTAGTAGCAATCATCATGTTCACATGGGATATGTTCTATCGCGTACTTAAAGGTGGCAAGAGTGCTTAGTGCTTAATGCTCTCTAATTGCTCAAGTTTCAAACAACCAAGCGTTGTCTTGTGGATAGCCCTAGGGGTTTTATAACATATTTTGAATTTGATTTTGACCATTCCCCCCACTTTTGAGTCATTAATGCCTTCTTGGCGGTAGATCGTCCCAAATCTCGCTCTTAATTTGTGTCTTAATTGCCTGTCGCCTGCTCCTCTTAGCCTTAAATTGGACATCTTGTTGTGATAGTGACACCAACGGTCACCACCTAGCCTACCTGCGTGGTAGCACAACCCTCTATGCATGGCCACGACCCCTGTGACATACTGATCCTTCACGCAACCTCCTTATCACACAGCTCCCACACAAACTCTTTTATAGTCCTGCGCTCTCTTTCAACTACTCGGAATGTTGAGACAATGCTTTTGACGGCTAGTTAGGTGGCCGCACCACCTGTGCGATATTGCAATTCACCTTCTCACCTAGCTCTTCAGCACTTTTCAATTATCCTTGTGATAGTCAGCATCGCACATTCTTCCTTCTGTGGTGCGCTCCTCTTGTTACTTTGTTTGGTAAGGTGTGGTCACAACCATGGTAGTAGGGTCACAAATCCTTGGTGATAATCTCCTAATGCAAGAGCCTGGATGTCCGTATCTTGTCTGGTCACACTGAGTCCATCGACTTGACATGCTTCCGCAATTTCATTTTCTAGGTTTTTGATCTCCGCATCCATTAACATGCTTTTCTTCCTCATTCGTACCCGATCTTCATCAAGTTCATGAAGCTTAAAGTTCCCTCACCGAATGGCTTCTTGTAACTGCATAATTCCTTCATCCGGGTCCTCGCGTATTGTCCCATCTATGAGAGCTATTGCGTGAGGATTCCTTTCCTCCAAAATTATGGTCTCAACTCCACTCTTCAGCTTCGGAATCATCTCCACACTCAGGTTTTGGCACATGGCCCTATAAGCCCATCGAACTGTTGGTATGCACAGGCCCCAATCAGTTTGTCTCGCCTGGTGAACCTTATTCAGGACTCTACATACCTTCTTGAATGCTTCTACATGGAATGTTTGTGGTGCACGTCTCCTCTCCTACTGCTGTGTCCTGTTCCAATTTTCGATCCTTAGTTTGGGATGTGATTGAGTGGGCTGCACAGCACACGTCTATACCCATCGACATAGGTGGCCGCACAAGTTGTTCCATCCTCACTAAATGACTTTGTTCAAAGCTAGGGGCTCCCAAACTATAGGTGAATCACCCTTCTATATCCATGGCAGTCCTCAAAGTTTCCTTGATGGTATGGCCATGGGAGAAGATAAGGGGAAGCAACTAGAGGAAATTACATGGGTTCACAAGGCTCCTGCAAAGGAACCCAAGTTTTATGTCAAACTTGGGTTCCTTTGCAGGAGCCTTGTGAACCCATGTAATTTCCTCTAGTTGCTTCCCCTTATCTTCTCCCATGGCCATACCACTTCTGAGCATCATGTTTACATTTGGGTCCTCTTTTCATGTCTCAGACCTCATCATTTGTATATTCTGAGTCAAGGGAGGCTCGAATACGCCTTTTTCGTGCATCTTTGTTATCAACATAGGAAATTCTATTGTTTCATGATCAAATGGAGCATAATATGAACAAGATATCCTCGTCATGTTAGTACAATCGTGGGCATAGTGCCTTGTTGTTGGATAGCGGATCCCCCGCATAGCGGTTTTGGGGCTTAAAGCCCACAATTTTGGGTAATGGTATTGTAAAGGCTCTGCGGAGTGCGTAGAGCATGAATTGTAATAAGTCAAGTCAAAGGGTTGTCTTCTCTCAAATAATGTAAGATAATGTAAAGTGAGTTAGCCTACCCATGGTCCGCAGACCATGGGAATGTATAAATAGAGCAAGGCTCTAAGGGTAGAAAGTAGTTTTGGAGTTCTAATCGGAAGTGTTATGGGTTGTTGAATAAGGAATTCACTCTGAGTTTTTAATTTCAAGTCTTGGGTTATAGGAATAGGAAGAGGCTCTGTAGCAGTGTGCACATAGGCCTAGTAGATTTCACAACTGGGTGCCCGGACCCCTGCAGCTGCGTGCACAGAGTAGGAAGTGGATTGTAACTCGACAAAGCATTAATAAAGATAAGTTGGTTTTGGAACATCGTGTATTTGTTTCTATATTTCTATTTATGCATCTATTTATGGTTTACGATTGCATGCATGTTTGTTTATGTTGAATGGTAAATGAAAGTATTGGGCCCACTTGATTTAATTGAAGATCTATAATAATAATAAGCATAGTAAAGGGTAAAGAACATTTGCACTCTTCATTTAATCTACGTGAAGGTAGTTGCACTAGATAGCCATAGTGCAGTGCATAGAATCAATTCGCGACCCTCCAAGACTTCATCAAGGCATCCCTAGGGTGCGAAAACTTGGTTCCAGCACCCTCCCATACTACCTTGGGTGAGACCTCAGTCCGCGCTTCGCGAGCTATTGCTGAAAGGGCCAGTAGTTTCGGGATTTTTTTTGGCTAAATCACTTTTGAACCTAGATCAGGCCCCAACAAGCCAATAAATGGTTCCATTGCCAGGACTGGGATCTACCTAAGGGATGTCTGATGTTGGAACATTGAAACCCTACAAAGAAGGAAATTGAAGATTGGTTGGGTCAGAAGCTTCATGAGTTCGTAACACAAGAAAATAGGACTCCACAGATAACTGAGAAGAGGTGGCTGGATCACTACGTATATACAGAAATCCATGAGATCTTCTTCATGACCTTTTCTTTAGAGCTGTATGATTGGATTGAGAGGTTAGCCGATAGCCAGGGAAGGTACAAGATCAATCAACCGATAGTGTGGAATCTAGAGTTAGTACGTAGATTAGAGGCATCAGAAGATAAGATCATGGGGGCCATGGACCTATGGCTTGACCAGATAATAGGGGGTTTATCACTGTGTTTGCGATAGACACAACTATGAGCTATAGCGAAGTAGAACGCCATTTTCTTAAGGGACCATGAGGTAGGTACATCAAATCCCCGAATACCTGGAATAAGATGTTCTTATGTGAGAAGTAGGTTATGAGAATACATTAATGATTGGAATGACACAAAGTAGAAAGATCTACAAAGGGATCAAAGGGTTAGGAAATAGTCCTTTAATTTCACCCCCACGAGCGAGAAAGGAAGAGTGCGCTCCGGTTTCCCCAAGAAGTGTGGTCAGTTTGATAAGGCAACGCATTCCAAAGTTATCACCTCCACTTACGCCATCACCTACTTCACCTACTTCACCTCCATCTTTAGCCACCTCGCCTCCACCAAACTCGCAGTTTAGTATGGCAAGTGCGATCAAGCTACCTGTTACACTAAAATTTGTCACCATGACTATCTACAGTTAGTATGGCTCCATCAACTATCATACTATCCTCCTTGGCAAGTCTCATACCTCTGCTATCCATGTCAAACTTCAAGAAAGAGAGAAAAGTCTTTAAAAATCTATTTATCTCTGGGTACGCAGTTTCTCTCAACCTTACCTGCGTGTACGCAACCCAAGTTCACAATACCTGTGTACTTGTATGCTCTGTATGTAAAGGGATGGGTGCGTACCCATGTAAAGGTCAAAAGGCGCGAGTTTCATCTTAAAAAAGTTACTTGTGGTCATTTCTAAAGCATTCTAGAAGCTTGTTCGACGTGTATTGAGCGCCTCCAGATTGTTCATGTATCCCTATGAAAGAGGAACTTACCCCATCAAGAGGGGAGCTATCCCATCCAAAGAGGGGTTTATCCCATTGATGGTGGACCTGATTAACTTCCTCTAGAGCACTATAAATACAAGCATTGGGCCAGAAGGAGGGAGGTTAAAAGCTGAATATTCCTAAGGGTAGATTCTGTTGAAATTAGGACTTCCTTGTAGAAGCTTGTGAGGAGAGATTCCCATCCTTTCTTGTTTCATTGGAAGTGGGTGAGCTTATCAAAGTAAAGGAGAACTCTTGCTGGACCCTGGGAGGGACCTGCACAACACCAAGGCTCAGGTTGTAATGGTCTCTTTTGTTTCCTATTAATACAAATAAGTCCATTCTTCTCACACTTTTTTTTATTTATGAGTTGTTTCCATATACTCCTTGTCTATATGTTAAATATGTTTTACTTTATGAGATATTCAGGTGCTATTTAATCGTTTGATTGTTAGTGAATGCAGGTTTCGGAGAGAAGGAGGAGCTCATCCAGATCGACGAGGCTGGACTACTACAACAGCGTTGACTACAGGTAGGATCTAAACACTTGATTTCTTATATGGTAAATGCATATTTAGAGAATGATTGTTCTTAATTGTCTTGTTTGTCACTAGAAAGCCTTAAGCTTCTAGGGAGGTTGGTTTTGTCCACAAAATTGACTCTTTCCGCCTGACAAAATGGTGACTCCGCTGGGGAACTCCATTGATGTGAATGATTTTTCCTTTGTGTGAAACTTTGATCTGAGAAAAGTCATTTTTTTTCTGGTTTTTGGCTATTTGACTGTGTGTTTGGGTGGGCTAGCTTAGGGTTAAATTAGATTTTAGTTTTTCTTGGTTTTTCTAGTAGTACGCACCCTCTACGTTAAGCACAGTGCGTACCTGTACACGCTGAAGCTTTGTGCACAGAGCGGGCACGCACCTGTCTGAACAGGTCGCCTGCATACCCTGTCAAAAATTGAGAAATTTTCAAATTTTCCATTTTTTCCTCTTAGATTTTGTCTTTGTTTCGTTTTTACTGCCCAGATCCACTGGTTACCTGTCAGAGATCTTCACCTGAACTTTTTTCGTTAGCGTCAAGAGTTTTAGTGGAATTCATAGAAGTTCTAGCCCTAGGGTTTGATTTTTGCATTGGTCCTGTAGTGACTTTGGTTTTAGAAGTTGTGAAACAACCTTGGATCTCTCTGGTTTTATCAGTCTTCTTAGGAGTCGGACCTGTCATAAAGTCTACCTGTGTGAGCAACCTACCTTTGTGTTGTCTCTTTGCGGAATTTCAAAAAAGCTTGTTGATTGAGTTGTGAATTTCATTCTTAAGAAAAGAACAAAAGAGTTTGATTTTTGGTTTTGACTGGTTTATGATTCTGCATGAACTAGTCCTTGGTTTGATTATTGCCGAGTAAAACAACCCAGAATCATCTTAGTAGGCTTTTGCCTCGTTAGATTTGCTTTTAGGTAAATTTCCTTTCGATTTGCTTTTGAGTGAGTTTTCATAGATTTTTATAAATTTTGAGATTGCTTTTTAGAATATTTTTATATGCTTTGTTAAATAGGGAAAATACAAAAACATCTCCTTTGAAAAAGTTTGTTTTAAGTAGCATTTGAAATATTTTGAAAGAGAAAGGAATTTTCGTGCAAGTAATGAGTGGTCATGTGTTGTATGCTTGGAAAAGATAAAGAGATTGTTTCTTTGATTGTCTGTTAAGAAAGTTGCTTTTATCAATTTTTGCATTTTCCAACTCTCTTAGCTAGGGAATTCATTGAAAAAGAAAAGTAGTGTAAATCATCCTAAGTGCATCTTTTTAGTGGATTTGAGTCGAGTCTACACACCATCAGTTTCATCTCCACTACCTTTTGTCTTAAAGAAAGCCATAAAATTAACGCTTAAAGTAAAATCAACTTAGTAACTTTTCTTTTACTAGGGCTCTAAAGCACCAATATAGATCAGGCTAGTGTCTTGGAGTAGGAGAGTAATTAACTCTCCAAGACAGCAAAAGCAAACAAGTAGCTTATCTTGTGGTAGGATAAATCCAACTGTTGCATTTATACTCTGGGAAAGCTCCTCTTAAAGGAGAAGCACGAGCTCGTGTCCGAACCAGTGAGGGGATCAATCCTCCCTCGTTGGGAAAGACGCCAGACACGCACGTATTACAAATGGTAAACCTCAGATTATTGTTGAGGAGCTAGGGGATCACTTATCGGTAAACCTTGGATTGACCATTGTCAAGGAGCCGGTAAGGGGATTGAGCTTGATACTCTGCCCTTGCGTGCTATCAGAGCGTAGACTGTTCCCCCAGGTGTATTTGTTCATGTTGGTAACCTTAGTGACCATTATCTTAGGATTATACCCAAGGTGACGGTGGAGGGAAGATCCCACTATACCTGGAGCAAATGTTGGCTAGACTCACTTGGATTTTCTGGGGGATTCACTTCACTCGAGACGGTTAAAGTGGAGATACTTGGTCCAGTCTATTCATTAAGCAAGTTGCCGGGGTAACTGTTCCACCTGCCATTTCTGTACTGAATCCTACGAGGTTGGGCTTCATCACCAACTAGTGTTTTCGGTCCGGAGAGCTTACTGTTTGTGTGTGGTTTGATGCCCTAGATTCTTTAGGCATGTGTTTCAAATTTGATTGGTTCTTTAGCGACTTTAGGTGTTTGCTTGAGATTTTACTTTGTTTTCGTGTGTAGTAGTTAAAAGTTTTTAGCTGTGGCTGAATCACCGAGACGCTCCCGTAGACTTCGGGCGAGTCTCCTGAAGTTGTTAGTTTGGACGATATATTGAGGCGAGCCCGTAGAGCACGGGGTGAACCTCCTGAAGACGTCCCGGGTCATTACAAAGGTTTGAAAATCCTTGTAACTCCTCCTAGTGGCAGTAGAGTAGGTTCACCTGAAGAAGGGGAGTCTTCGTTGGTAGTCCATCCAGATTACCAAAGTCTAGAAACAGG
>APFE031420554.1:0-15824 GCA_000404065.3 Pinus taeda | reverse complement strand
AGAGGGTTTATATGAATTCTTCTTTCTTGGGTTTTAATAAAAAAAAATACTCTTCACATATTAGTTTATAAAGTTACTATTTTGTTTGAAGCGAATGTTTGGAATGTTATTAGAAAATATAATAACCAAAAGAAAAATAAAAAATATGTAAATACTAGGAGGAGATCAGAATGCGCATAGAATGGGCCAACTGCAAGCAAATGGTATCTCATCCTCAATACCCTTCCAACTCATTCAATTCACTATCGTGTTGTAGGCCAGCAGCCAAGTCATGCTATGTTCGAGAGAGTGCGCCTACCAAATAAGCAGGCTAGGGATGCTAAGCTGGATCTTAATTTGGAATTTTTAAAATATTTATATAAATTTTTCATTTTAAATATTGTTTTTCCCAAATCTTTTATGAAGTTATTGGGACATGTATATGGACTTCTGGGAAAATGTATTAGCTGACCATGGTCCTTTGTGCTTCATTCATACCCATATGTTTTTTTTGGGAGAATCTGGAACTTCCATGCTTGGACAAGTAAGTATCTCTGAATTAGATAGATCTAGGTTTTCAGTTCATTTTATGTAATATGTTGCTCTTATCGTTTCTCGTCATTGTGCTTTCATGCTTATTTCATTAGATTTTTCTGGTTATTTCATATCTTCATGAATAGATTCACGTGATTATGTCAATTTGGGTGTTACATTGAGTGAGTGGTTTTGATGGTATAAAGTGCATAATATTGCAGTTGATATTTATTGTGCAATACAAAAGTATTAATTTTATAAAATATTAAAGAATCTAAGAATATATTATGGGTTAGTTCTTTAGCACAAGATTATAAAGGATGTAGTTGGCTAAGTGTTGAGTATTTTTAATTTTGTTTGCACTATTTTTTTTTTACATTACATGAATGGATTATAACAATAATTGTATTTTTAATTTTGTTTACAATAAGTTTTTTTACATTCCTAACCTTGATGTATGAATGAATTATAACAATGATCTTGTCTACCATGATATTTTTGCGGTTGAATATTGTTGAAGGAATGATTCAATACCTTTTGACAAATATGGGTAGTGTCACCTTGAAATTGTTGATACTATTGTAAAGTGGATAAAGATCTCGCAACATAACACTATAATATCTATAATATATCTTTTCATTCAATCGCATTAGCTGCAAAAATGCCTCGAAAGCTTAAGATAATATGGGTTGTTTTGTTAAATTTGTCCTTTTTAACTTAAGTTTAGAACGTGTAGACTTATGTAGATTTATATTATATCCTATTTCCTTTTTTTCCTAACCCATTTCAAATTATCCAAAGCAAGCATTCCCTAATATTCTTTTTCATGACTGACTTTCTTACTTCTATGATATTGTTAGATAGTTTCCTTTGTGTCCATATTCTATAGATTTTTTGTTCTAGGTATCATCTTTTACTTCTGCTAGAGGAAGAGAGAGTAAGAGAGTTGATTTTAGGCATTTCCAATACCATAAAATTGAGATCTAATTTCATTTGGTGAACTAGTTTCGATATAAGAGAAGCTCAAGTTTTAACTTTTCATTCCTTGCACCTTGTAGTAGTGTTCTTTGTCAATTCATACTACCTTTGTAAATTTAGGTACCGAGGCAATTAAATTAGATATGATGATGAATTGGTGGTATGTTAGTAACTATGAAATGATTTCAGTGAGAAATGCATACGATGGAAATGGTGCTAACAAAATGGGATTTAGCAGTCATAGAAAATGGAAATTTAATGTTGTGTTGGTTCATAAATTAAAACCTCATGTGCAAACTTTTGTTAGAGAGAAAGGAGATTAGTGTTCCCCATGCAATTTTAGGTCTATGAGTGGGGAGATGGGGTTTTAGTATCCACAATTCAATAACATGAAGGAACTGCTAAATGTTGGAATGAGAAGCAACATTAATTGTGAAATTGTGTGTATGTTGATTAGGTAGAGTCCTGTGTATTAAGGTCAGGTTTTATGTCATATTTAGGTCAATGGGACTCCTAAGTGCATTATAGCCTCAATACACGGTGAGAGCTCAAGTGCCACTCCTATGTAAAAATACAAAAAGAAGATCTAATGTAAGTAATATAGAGAATAAAGTGTTTTTATATTGATATTTTTGTCCATCCTCTTATAGCACTGATATTTTTAGTTGAGCTTGCTCCTTGGACTGTTGTTGATGGTGGTTCTATGTCTGATGGACTGTTAACATCAGCTGCTATCACATGGTCATCCTCAACAATGTTCCCTGGTGCATTGTTGGCATTGACATCAGTTGTCCTGTCCTCATCAGACGATGTGCATCGCAGCTGCGCACCCCTTGTCACTCTTCTGCCACTTCTCCTTGTATGAGAAGAGTAACTTCCTTTTGCCATAGATACAACAACCTGTAACATTATTGCATGCATTTAGACATTAGAATAATTTTAAATTATGCTTTACTACTTCTTCAAAAATACTTTTCCTTTATTACAGGAAATTATCAACATGTATGTTACAGGAAATCGAATTGTATTACTTCGTAGTCTCTCATTACAAATTACTTCGTAGTATCTCAATTGCCTGCCTGGTCATCAGTTTAGCAACATTTATATGGATTCAAGTAGGATTCTATGATAGTTGTTTCAAATATCATTTTCCATTTTTTTTGTTGTTTGGCATCGCCAAAAATGTCTCATTATTGCAACTTCTCCATAACAGTCCACGGCCACCATTCCAGGCATAAATTCTATGTTGGGAACAACTTGCAGCTCTGATCAACCTTGGAATGGACTTATGAGTCATAAAAAGCTTTAGAAAATTGAACTGAAAAAATTAAGTATGTTGAAGGCATTCATTTTTTTTATTTTAAGGAATGGTTTTAACTTTTCTAAATAGCTGTATTTAGAACCCACTTTTTATTCAATGCTTGTTTGTGAAACCGTCCAGGTATCCTTTTAGCAGTTATGGCCAGACAGATCATATAAGAACTTTGATAAATGAAAACAATGAAAACGAAACTATAATAACAATGAATTTCAATGGTTGTTTGTGAAACCATCCAACTATCCTTTTAGAAGTTATGGCCAGACAGATCACGTAAGAACTCTGATAAATGAAAACAATGAAATTAGAACTGTAAGAGCAATGACTTTCAATGGTAGTTTGTGAAACCATCTAGGTATCCTTCTAGCAGTTATGGTCAGACAGATCATGTAAGAAATCTGATAAATGAAAACAGAACTATAAGAAGAATGAGCTGTAATTGATATAACTAACCTGGATATATTGGCAACTGTTTTGTGATGTTGTCTTCAAGTTTGCTGAATAGTTTGAAAGCATAAGATGCAACTTCAACAGTGGTTGGACTTCTTTTATAGTTTTTGGCACATGAATTTAATTGGTGGACATGGATGCACATGGATTGCAATGGCTTCATTTTGAATGTGTGGTCTAGATTTAATTTGATGTGATGTAATAGTTGGGAATTGGTTATTTGTTGATCCATGTACTTTGATCTATTTTAATGAGAAATAGAGTGAGTTGGGTGTCATTTATTGCAGTTATTGGGTCTGGGTGACATTTATTGAACAAAGTGGGTTTAAATGTTATTGGGTTGGGTGTCATTTATTGAACATAGGGTGTTTAGTTGTTGAACAACACACCAGTTATGGCTGACATACATTCCCTTTTGTTATATGCAGGTAGGCATATTTATTTGGGATGCAAAGCTGTAGTTCTGATGAGCGGGGGCTGGAGTGACTGCTGCTTTGTAATTCTGGAATAGACCATTTTGGAAGCCTTTATGGCTTTAGCTATTTTCTAGTTGGGTCAATATGGTTTGCAGTCTAAAGTAGTAAAATACTATTTATGGACATTTGTGGGCCCAGTCAATGTATGGGGAAATCTTGGACATAAATTAATACTTATTTATAATTAATGTTATTTATTTTTGTTTAAATATTGGTTTCAAAAATCTCAATTGATGGTGGTTTGGTGGGACCAGTACTATATCAATTACTGGTACCTGCACAACATTAGGAATCTCTCCCCAAGCCTTAGGGTTACCTGCAGTTCCAATCAACATCCTTGGTCGATCATGGTGATCAAGGTACAGAGCGGAGTTAAATTTAAACTCACACATAAAAGAATCAGAGCATCAAATTCATGAGTATCAAAGAAGAATATTGAACATTGAAGCTTACATAATACATTCCAGTTAGGTTAATTTATACATCAATCCCCAATTACGTTAATTTATACATCAATCCCCTACAAGAATATAGGGATTTTACTAACTCTCATTTATTTTCTACTTAAACTTGTGGATTATTAACTTTTAATAATAATATAGAATAATCATCATTCATGGGAACAATGGGTGTGATTATTATTTTGACAGTTCCCCTTAATCATGACCTTTATGTTAACTTCCTTCCTGGTCTAAGTCTGAGCGAGGCTTAAAAACATGAATTAAATATTTCATTTTGACTTTCTTTGATACAATATATCGATGAAAAATTTGTTTTACATGTTGCTCCAAACTTATTTTTCTTCTTCTTACTAGAGATCATGGACACTATATATTGCTCCTTGTTACAACTGGTATGTTTCTATTTCATTTCAACAAATCACTTCCATCAATGAATTTTTTAAGTATTGTCCAAATGACATTACAATTGAGTTATATTCTTCTTTTTCTGTTGCTTCTTCGTGGCTACTACCAATACCGGTATACTCATAAACATTAGTGAGATTTTAAAAATCATCATAGTTCAGGTTCTTTCCAACCTTTTCTTCTTCTGACAAATCTTCGTTCTTTTCTACATTACAATATTTGTATTTAGTTTCATCTTTATAATCCAATTTATCTTTAAGCATAGTTACTCTTCCACTTAATAAATCATCTAAAAAAAATTTCATGTATAATTTGTAACCAATACTCATTTGAAAAGTTGAATTGTTCATAAGGTGTTGCACGTTCATCATTAAAACCTGCATCATAGGGATTTCCCTTAATATCACATTTTACTCCATTGTGAGCTACATACATACTTTCAATCTTGATCCCCGTTATGATGCTTTGAACACAATCACTGTTTTTAACAACACCTTCATCAACTTTAGCTTTTTTACTCCACTTCATGTTGTACTTAATTTCCAGAATATCACAAAATACTTTTGCACTTTTTACTTCACCAAATTCATGCAAAATACTAGACAAAATGTTTTCATCTAATGTTGATATAATAAGAACCAATGTTATTTCACCTCTTATCTCGATTCTCAGGGATTTATAGAAGTTTCTTGAAAAAGTTCCCATAAATATATTGAATCAAGTAGTTCCTCCATTTTAAGTTCCCAAAGCTTAAAATTTTTACAGGAGAAAGATATCAAATCTAGCATTAGTCGCTTCAATATCGCATTGGTTTCTTCATATTCTTTGGAATGGTTAAGATTTATATCTGGCATTTCATATTTTTCCTCTACATTTTGATTCTCCACCTTAATATTTTTGAGTTCTAATCTGAGCACTTTGATTCTCTTTTTTTGACACATTGCTCAAATGCTTGCCCCTTCTATAAGTTGCACTTTTCGACCATGCTTCCACTGCGTTACAATAGCTTCGCCGACAACTGCTAGGCTTTCATGCCTCTACAAATTATATAAAGGAGATCAATACTCAGAGCAATGAGAAGCATTAATAATCTTTAGAAAGAAAAATATATCCATTAAAGGATGATTGGGAACCACTTACGTTCCCATCTTCATCGAGGATAATTTCTTAAATGGCTAATGCGTGCAAGTTGCAACTCACAGAGAAATAAACACAACTACGTCTCACTATAACACAAAAGGGGGTTTTAAGAAAAATTTTGGGTAAACTGTCTTAACTTGAGACAAGAGAAAACTTGTCTATTGTCTTTAAGCAGGTGTCTCAAATCGAATTGTCTTAAAATATTGTCTCTATAAATACAATATATAACAAAAGCATGTTTGTCTCTCCAAAGACAATTTCATTTGTGTCTCTCTAGAGACAATATTTGGGATTCAAGACATATTGTCTTTAAAGAGACAATGTCATTGATCCTAAGTATTGTCTCTCTAGAGACAATAAAAAATTACAATGAAAGATAATAATACATCACTTTTGTCTATTTAGAGACAATATAAAATAATGAATCTAGAAAAATATATAACCATTGAAATAAGCTAATATTCAAAGTATTTAATTAAAAATAACTATAATATCATTGATTAATTCATATTAAGACACAGTGGAATTGAACCACTAATCTTCTGCTTATAAAGAAGGTTCTCTACCATTGAGCTAGCACCCTTTAAAGAATTATGTGAGAGTTATGGTAGTCCTTGAAATTTCATATATAGGCATTGATTTTAAACTGGCAATTTCACCGAGAGGTGCAAAGGAATGTCAATAGAGGTAGGAATGTGGAAGCCAATAAGCAAGTGAAATATATGGAAAGTGAAATACAATCGAAATTTGAGTTTCTATATATCTTCTAAGCATGTAGCAAGGAGGTTAAATTTAAGAAGAAATTTACACTAACATAAATATCCCATAACATTGGAAATATTTATAGGCACAAAGTTTATCAGCGTTTGAGTTAATCCCAAAAAAGTTGAAATTTTGTAGAGATGTTACAGAAATCCAAAGGAACAATGGAAATCATGTGTTTACTAATGTTGGGGATGTCCAATCGCCCTTGATCACTTGGTAATGTGCAACAAAAAAAAACACAAAGACACCATATCAATCATTTTTACCCCACCTTGCTTGCCCAATCAAACTTTTGGAGTACATGTTCTAGCATTTTATAGGCTAATTTAGAAGAAAAAAGATAGAGAAACCAATGTGACCCATTGCTAGAAATTTATCAACAATTGCAATCTTCTTGGAAGGAAGCTAGAAATTGATCAACAATTGCAATCTTCTTGGAAGGCAGTAGGATAATATTACTACAAGATTGAATTTTTCTTTTTTTTAACTGGATATTATCCATCTCTAATAATCAATTGTGCCCCCAATATTCATAAGATTTCATTTATGAATTTTTGTTTTATAAAACGGGTTATTATTTTTCTCCAATAATCAATAGTTGAAAAACTATTTACCAAAGACCTGCCCAAATAAGACATAGTTTCCCTAATATTCATAAGCTTTCATTTATGATTAAGCCAAGTAGGGGATTCATCTTGGCCAAAATGAAACCCTGTTTTTTCCTCCCTAACAACTACTCTTGCTCCTTTTGTAAAAGTGTAGGAGAAAAAACTAGTAACCTCCATAAACTGTTGAATCAACGAATGTGTTAAATCTAAGGCATCTACAAAGTGAAAATTTGGATATATTACAATACATATCCTGAAATTTGATATCATATGAATAAATTACATAAGATAAATTTTTATAACTTCGAGGAACTCCTTTCATTGTTTTGATTAGTAATTATAGAACCATGTTGCCTCCTCTTTGTAGTGTCGTCAGTGGCTATATTTGCAAAATTTCTTTGTGGATTTATCGATCTATTTAATCAATACAAGTAGAAAAATATATGTATAGATGCTTGTAGAATAGATACCAGAGAATGTCCTTTCACTGTATCAAGTAATTCAACAAACGATAGATAAACAACTGTGCGATGTTAAAAAGTAACTTGTTTGCTTAGAGATTTTTTTATTCTATTTCTATTTCTAAAAGGTCGAACATGTTACAATGCATTCTGACTCTTTTTCAATGATTGCCTGGAAACAACTTCTCCTAACTGTTATTGGTTACATTTTGATAGTTCATTTTTAGTTCTAAAACTGTTTATTTCCCTACGTTACAATCTGTAAAAATTAACATGAAAATAAAATAATTGTTTGTAACAGTTTCTCTAATTAACTTTCTACCTTCCTAAATATTGTTTCTTTACGAAATTAAAATAACAACAAAAGAAATGACTACAGATTTCACTTGCAATTTCCTCTTCAGTCTTCTCAGAGACCAAACAACCTTCTGTCATGATGACCCGTCAGCTATATGCTCCTGCATCACTCAAGATTATAGAATATATCTCATTAATAAAATCCAACCTCAACATCAGCGATCCTTCTGTGAAAAATAGAGTTAATTCTCAAAAAGATGACTATGGTTGATTGATCATTATACCAAAATAGTAACATACCACAATATTTGGCAAGATTTTGTCAAAGAATTTATAGATACTTCAATTACGTCGCATCAGTTGAAAGCTAATGCATGCAAATGTGGCGACCCAACTTCAAGTAGTGACAGAATTACATATAATCCACAAAATTAGAGTAATTTCATGCTCAATAAAATATGAGCCCAAATGCATGAAAAACACATGAGAAAGTAACAATATTTCCAAAATAAAACCATTTTCTATATGCAAATGTTGTTTATAGGAACATACAAGCAAAATTCCATAATATAGATGACCTTTCAAGCCATGCATATTTCATCTACATTCTTATTCAAATCTATATCAGTTGCATAAAGGTATTTACCTTTTCTATCATATCTATGCCATTAAGTTCATATCAACATATGATTTAATACTTTAATCTTACTTATATTCATCATTTAACTTTGTAAGTTACCAATATAAAATTCCCTCATCTTGTTCTAAAAACATGTGCAACATTGAACAAATTCAAAATAGGAAACATTGAAAGTCAAGATACTATAAATTTGGAAAGGACTAGTTATGCATGACTAATTTAGTTGGAATAAAATTTATTCTCGCAATACCAAACATGAAGGTTCTCCCAATATAGTTGTGTATTGACTAAGATATCCCTTTCCAATGTCTTCAATAACACGTCTTTGACTCTTCTCTAAGATATTCCCAAATGAATCACTTGAATATGTACCATTCTATCAAAACATGGTTCTGCTTTCTAATACTCTAAGATATTCCCAAAGAGTCACTTGAATAGGTACCGTTCTCTCAAAACATGGCTCTCATTTCCAATAGGTAGTACTCCACTCCTTGAAGGTACCAATAGGCCACTCCCTTGAGATAGAGAAAAGCTCCATCAACCAAATCCTCTTCTAAGACTTCAAGGCAATCCTTTATTACAAGTTTTTATTTTCATCATTTGATGGTAGAAATAACCCATATGAGAGAATTTTTTTATCCTCTTTAGGTGATATACCATGGAGAAATTGAGCCATCTTCCCTTCCTCCTTTACCTTCTTTAAAGGCATTCATCCAGTGTATTGTTTTTGACCCTTAGCAATATAAAAACACTTTATTCTCTAGATTACTTACATTAGATCTACTTTTTGTATTTTTATATAGGAGTGATGTTTGAGCTCTCACCATGCATTGAGGCTATAATGCACTTGGGAGTCCCATTGACCTAAGTATAACATAAAACTTGACCTTAATAGACAAGACTCTACCACAATTAATGTTGCTTCTCATTCCTACATTTAGCATTTCCTTCATGTTATTGAATTTTGGATACTAAGACTCCATCTCCCCAATCATAGACCTAAAAATGCATGGGGAACGTTAATCTCCTTTCTCTCTAACAAACGTTTCCACATGAGGTTTTAATTTATGAACCAACACAACATTAAATTTCCATTCTCTAACTACTAAATCCCATTTTGTTAGCACCATTTCCATAGTATGAAATTTCTCATTGACATCAACTCATGGTTACTAATCTACAACCAATTCATCATAATATCTAATTTATTTTCCTCTATATCTATATTTACAAAGGTAGTGTAAATTTACAAAGAATACTACCTGCAACATGCAAAGAATGAAAAGTTAAAACTAGTTCACCAATCGAAAATAGATCTCCAGTTTATGGTATTGGAAATGGCTAAAATCAACTCTCTTCCTCTTGCATAAGTAAAAGATGATGCCTAGAACAAAGAATCTACAGAATATGGACACAAACAAAATTTTCTAGCAATATCATTATGTAAGAAAGTCAATCATGAAAAAAAATGTTCATGAATGTTTCTTTTGGATAATTTGAAATGGGTTGCGAATAAAAGGAAATAGGAAATAACATAAGTCTACATGTTCTAAGATAAAGAGGACATTTAAAAAAATAAACAATAACATCTTAAGGTTTCCAGGCACCTGAAATAACATAAGTCTACATGTTCTAACCTTAAGTTAAGGAGGACAAATTTAACAAAACAACCAATACTATCTTAAGGTTTCTAGGCGTCTTTGTAGCTAATGCCTTCGTTGTTGAATGATAAAGATATATTATAGTATTATGTTGCGAGAGAGTTTTCCACTTTACAATAGTATCAACAACTTCAAGGTGACACTACCCATATTTGTCAAAAAGTATTGAATCTTTCCTTCAACAATATTCAACTGCAAAAAGATCAAGGTAGAGAAGATCATTGTTATCATCCATTCATACATGAAAGGTTAGGAATGTATAAAAACTATTGCAAAAAAAATTAAAAATAAAATCATTGTTATAATCCATTCATACATGGAAGGTTAGGAATGTAAAAAAAGTTACTGCAAACAAAATTAAAAATACTCCAACACTTAACCGACTACATCCTTTACAATCTTGTGCTAAAAAATTAACCCATAACATATTCTTAAATTCTTTAATATTTTATAAAATTAATATTTTTACCTTGCACAATAAATGTCAATTGCAATATTATGCAATTTATTCCATCAAAATCACTCACTCTGTATAATACCCAAATTTCCATAATCACGTGAATCTATTCATGAAGGTACGAAAGAACCAAAACAGCCATATATTTCATCAAAATAACCTAGAAATACTGGCCAACACAAGATAACGACAAGAATCTAATGAAATAATCATGAAAGCACCAATGACGAGGAACAAAGCAACATATTATATAAAATCAATTGGAAATAGCACCTAGATCTATCTAATTCATAGATACTTACTGGTCGAAGCATGGATGTTCCAAATTCTACCAAACAACATATGGGTGTGAATGAAGCACAAGGACCATGGTTAGCTAATACACTTTTCCAAAAGTCCATGTACATCTCCCAATAACTTCATAAAAGATTCGGGAAAAGACAATATTTAAAATGCAAAATTTATATAAATATTTTTAAAATTCCAAATTAAGATCCACGTTAGCATCCATATCGTGCTTATTTGGTAGGTTCACTGTCTAGAACTCAAAATTATGACATTTTTTGGGTTGGGAAGCAAACATAACATGACTTGGTTGCTAGGCTACAACACGATATTGAATTGAATGAGTTGGAAGGGTATTGAGAATGGGATACCATTTGGTTCTAGTTTATACTTGTTGACCTTTCCAATTCTAATAGGGATCCATCATCAAGACACTTACTGAATTGAAAATCCAAACTACTCATACCATTATTTTAAAATTTATAATTTTAAATATAAATTTTATACTCCAATACTTAATTTTGATACCATTATTTTAAAATTTAGAATTTTAAATATAAAGTTTATAGTCAAATACATAATTTTGATGATTTTTTATTAAACGGATTCATAATCATTGGATGGTTGAGATTTATATCTTACTTTCATCTTGTGTTTTTCCCTCTCATTTTATTATAACATCTTGTGTGTTTCCCTCATATTTTATTATATAAGGGTAGTGGGATGGTGAGCTTATCCAGAAAGCTAGTATTTTTATTTACCAGTGAGCTCCATCATTTCTTTTACGTGGTGGTCATTTCAATTTATAGAGTTGTTTCCACATTAAAAAATTTACATAATTTTTTCATTTAAAGAGAATGGTTTGACATGAAGTGTGTTATTCCACAAATAGAGTTAAGGCAAGAAAATTTTTCACTACATTAAGCTTCACAAAATTCCCAATGATGTTGGTGATTTAGATGTAATATTTAAGTATATTGTGAACCATCCTCGATAGGTTCAATGTGGCAAGGTTGGATGCACCAACTCGATGTGACAAGGTTAATGGGGACTTGCAACACTCCAGAAATTCTTTGGTTTGAGCCAGCTCAATCCCCTGGGTATCATTTTGTCAACTTTCATTCTCTCCTTCCAATTTGAATGCCATGTTTATTTTGGTGTTCAAACACATGGAAATGAGGTAGAGATGTAGCAGATTATTAAGCTCAAAAACAAAGCATCTTGGATCAATATTACATAAATGGGGGTTTTAAGATAATAATTGGAATACTTTTTGGTAGATTTTCTTAACTTGGGAGAAAAAAAATTTGTGTTGTCTTAAATATTGTATTTAAGCGAGTGTCTGAAATTGTGGTCCTAAAAAAATGTCTCTATAAAGACAATAGATAACACAAGCATTATTGTCACTTAGGAGACAATCTCATTTTTGCCTGTCCAAAAACAATATTCATGATTAGAGGAAATATGTCTTTAATCCTATCTATTATCTCTCTAGACATAATAAAAGATTATTTTTAAAGATAATAAATTATCACTTTTGACTATCTAGAGACAAAATGAAACAATGAATCCAAAAGAATATCTCACCATTGAAATAAATGAATATAAAATCAATTTAATTAAAAATATACTAAAAAATCATTGATTAATTCATGTTAGTGGGCAATGGAATTGAACCACCAACCTCCTTATAATATACGTGCTCCTCGATTGAGTTAGTACACTTTAAAGAATTGTGTGAGGATTTATGTTAGTCCTTGAAATTTCTTATAGCCATTAATTTTTAAAAATGATCAACGCAACAATATAACCTTTATAAAATCTATATTCATGTAGCCCCTATTTTTAACTAACTAAAAAAAAAATTAAAGGAGCTACCTCAATGTCACACCCTATAGCATGATACACACAACATGTGGAGTCCATTCAACATAATGCTACAATGTCATATTATCAGTACAAGAATGAATATGAGCATGGAAGGATCAATAGTATCAACCATCCATAAAGCCTACTAACAAGAATGTTTGCATATTGTTGACATACCATACACTGAATGTGAATGAATTTTTCGAAATGGATGGCATTGCTTTAAATTTCTCATCTTAGATAATAATTGCAACCTAAATTTCAACCGCTTTACAATGCAGTATCTATACAAAAATTGAATCAACATAGTCCATCATGAACATTCATTTAAAATGGCCATATCACATAATAATTCAACCGCCTTAGAATGCCAACATATATACAAAAACATATCCAACATAGTCCATGATTCCTTCATGTGTAAAGGGACAAATGTGTGCCTCCCTTGGTCTGTTGTAACAATTCCAAATTAGGTAAGGCTTTGTAGTTGAGGGTGTGAACACTACAAACTCTCAAGATGCTACAAAGAAAGAGGTTCTCTAGATTCCAATCATAAATTCTCGTAAATTCCAAACCACAAATTGGAATTCTTAAATATCATCAACAACACCAAATGTTGCAACTAAAAGAGATGTCAAGTCCTACGTCCATGAGGAAAAACCTTAGTGATATCATGAAATGAATTAATAGCATGAATGTATTGGCAAACAAATCATCTTTGAGATTTGGAAATAGATAGTACTAGTGAAGACAATATCGCGATATTTTCGGGGAGACGAGATATCGTTAAATAATGAATCCATACAGGTGAGGATAGTTTTTAGATAGGACGAATGACTTGTTATAGAGTTTAGATGAGATATCACCAAGGAAATATCACGATATTTTGTCTCCCAAAAAATATCATGATATTTCGGGAAATATCGCTCTAGGATGGAAAATATCGTCCAGCACATGGACAAACATTCATCATCGTGGCTAGAAAAGGCCGAATTCATTTATTGTTCCCTCATTTTTTTTTCTAATTGTTGGAGAAGGAAGGGGAGAGCATTATGCTTGCTTTCAAGGAGGATTCGAGGTTTGAATATCCATTATCGCCCCCAACAACGAATATTTTGTCGATCAAAGATTGAAGAACAGTGAGACAATCTTCATTTCTTCCAATAACAGGTATGTTCTAATAAACCCCTATGTTAATGATTTTTTTGATATTTTTAGAGTTATTCTTGCTTGCCCATTTGTCTACAGACAATTTTCTTGCTTTTTCTTCCATTTGCTTTGATTTTTATGTCCATGAGCAACTGCAAGGGTTTTCTCCATATTTGGACAACAAACTCTAGTTGATTTCTTTTAACTTTCAAATGCACCCTCTTATTGTCATTTATGATTCTTTAGTAAATTCACATTGCAAATAATGTAGAAAAAAATATTTTGTAAAATGAGGTGGTTATTACTTATTAATTCCAATTAACTCCACAACAATACTAAATCTTTCAAGCCATGCATATTTCATCTACATTCTTGTTTGAATGTATATATGAGTTGCACAAAGGTATTTAGTTTCTCTACCATATCTATTCCATTAAGATCAGATCAACATCTGATTTAATACTCCTAATCTTACTTATATTCATTATGTAACTTTTGAAGTTACCAATATAAAATCCTCTCATCTTGTTCCAAAAACATGTGCAACATTGAACAAATTTAAATTAGGAAACATTGAAAGTCAAGATAGTGTAAATTTAGAAAAGACTAGTTATGAATGACTAATTTAGTTGGAATAAAATTTGTATTCTCCCAATACCAAGCATGAAGCCTCTCCCAAGGGAGTTGTGTATTCACTAAGATATCCCTTTCCAATGTCTTCAATAACACGTCTTTGACTCTTCTCTAAGATATTCCCAAATGAATAACTTGAAAAGGTACCATTCCCTCAAAACATGGCTCTCCTTTTCAACAGGTAGTACTTCACTCCTTGAAGGCACCATCCGGCCACACCCTTGAGATAGAGAAAAGCTCCATCAACAAAATCTTCTTCTAACACTACAAGGAAATCCTTTATTACAAGTTTTTATTTTCAGCCTTAGATGGTAGAAATAAACCATAGGAAATAAAATTTGTATCCTATTTAGGTGATATACCTTGGAGAAATTGAGCCATCTTCCCTTCCTCCTTTACCTTCCTTGAAGGCATTCATCGAGTGTATTGCTTTTTACCTTTAGCAATATAAAAACACTTTATTCTCTATATTACTTACATTAGATCTTCTTTTTGTATTTTTGCATAGGAGTGGCACTTGAGCTCTCACCATGTATTGAGGCTATAATGCACTTAAGAGTCCCATTGACTTAAGTATAACATAAAACTTGACCTTAATACATAGGACTCTACCCAATCAACACACAAAAAATTTCACAATTAATGTTGCTTCTCATTACAACATTTAGCATTTCCTTCATGTTATTGAATTGAGGATACTAAAATGCCATCTCCCCACTCATAGACCTAAAATTGCATGGGGAACACTAATCTCCTTTCTCTCTAACAAAAGTTTCCACATGAGGTTTTAATTTATGAACCAGCACAACATTAAATTTCCATTTTCTCTGACTGCTAAATCCCATTTTGTTAGAACCATTTCCATTTTGTTAGAACCATTTCCATCGTATGCTTATTCAATCTACCCTCATGGAAAATGGTGGTCTTTCACAATTTGTGAATCTTGATTCTTTATTGAAAGAATCCATTCATGCTATCAGCTGCAGATATGAAGACAAGTCAGAATGCGGAAAAGAGGTATGAGTAGAGGTAGATCTGCATCTATTTGATGATGCTGTGGATTTTTTTAGTTCATTGAATTAGTTTTTTCTACAGTGAAGTTGTATAAACATTTTTACTGAATGTGCATAAATTCTCTTCAGAATAAGGCAACATTTTGTTTGGGCAACCAATCACCAGGCAATAGTTCTTGAAGAAAATATCTAATATGAGTGGGTTCTCATATTTTGTGTAAATTGGGTGGATTTATGGTTCCGTC
>APFE031420552.1:0-12346 GCA_000404065.3 Pinus taeda | reverse complement strand
GATGTCCTCATACTTCTCCACGACTTTGTCCATCTGTAGTTGTCATGCAAAGGGGCCCTCTTTGGAGGTCATGGCCACTGTCTTCTTCTTTCCTTGAGGGTGTATCATCAGGAAAAAAATTCCCCAGTTTTGGAAATGAGCTTACTGCATTGTTTTGTAGTAACCAAAGAGATGGTTGTCCTAATAATACATCACAAACTTCAAGGGGAGCAATGTCACACAACACCTCATCTGTGAAGGGCTTGATGTTGTATGATGGAAGGAGACACTACTGGCTCACGCGAAGATCTCGTCCTTGGTGAAGCCACCTGATGGTGTACGATTGTGGATGTGCTATGGTCGATAAGCCTAGTCGCTTCATGACCTCTGTCGAAATGAGGTTCTTTTGGCTCCCACTGTCAACAACGATCTATAGCAGGGATCCCTTTACCCACATCTGGGAGTGGAAGAGACGCTCCTCCTCCTTTGGATCTTCGAGTTCCTCCTTCTAGATCTTCATGGTGGCAACGGTGCCATTGGGCTCCGCATTGATAATCTGCTTCCCTTTGTCATTCCCCTTGTCGGGTTCTGACTCAGAGTCGGAACATGCATTTGATTCTAAAACCTTTAGCTTAGCCACCACTTACTGCTTGGACCGACACTCACTTGTGTTGTGAGTGGAGCTCTTATAGAACTCACACCATTTTCCCGTGTCCTTTTTCGACTTTGCGATGTTGTTCTTTGCTTGTAGCTTTGGTAGGTTATCTTGGGCCACCCCGCCTTGGCTTTGTCCTTTGTTCTAGGGTTTGGGGGCACCTTTCCCTTGCTTTGGATTCACAGATCCAAAGTTTCGCTTCTTCTGTTTAAACTTTTGCTCGACCTTGAAGGCATATCGGTATGTCGTGCCGAGCAGGGAGATGTTCAGGAATTCTATTTCTTCTTGGATGTACTTGTGCAAGTAAACACAATATTTGGGTATCAAATGATGCTTCAAATCCTTGATACCCAACTTTGTGCTAAGGGTATGGAAAATATTGGTAAACTCTGGCACGTCTTGGTCCCTTCCCTGCCGCAGCGTGGTCCACTTTATGTATTGATCCTCATAGCTTCCGACAGGGTAGTACTGCTCCTTAATGGCATCCCAGAATGAATTCCAGGTGGGTGCGGCTGAAAATAGTGAGCTGGTACTTTCATCCTTTTGCTCGCAGTAGGTTTCCCACCAGTCCTTGACATGGGGGCTACTTTGAGAAGAGCAAAAATAATATTTTCCCGACTGGAAAAATCATGAACAGAAAAATAACCCTCTAGCAGATTTAACCATTTATCAATAGCATTTGCGTCTATTTGACCCTCGAATATGGGGATTTCAAAATTAACTTGTACCTTAAACGGTGTGGCGTTACCAGAGTAGCTGTGGAAAGTCGATGCGTCGCCATGGGTAGCCAGTGGAGGATTTGGGCAAATTTTTCCATCATCCCGTAACTTTGTCGCTCGAGGGCTTCTTCGAGCAAGATTTTGATAGGATCTCTTGCTCCCTTGTCTTTATTTTCATCTGCCATGGGAGGCCGTCGGGTTTTGCGAGGCTGGTTTTGCAAAGGTTCGACCAATTCAAGCGCTAACTCCTTATATCCCGACCTCATTGGGGACATGCAAAGAAAAACAGAGAAAAAGGGAACCGCTCTAATACCACTGATCCAGATTTAAATAGGAACACAAAAAATTACAAAGATAACCATAAACACAAAGATGCAGCTGAAATAATACTTCATTTCATTAATGTAAAATATTGAGATATTGTTATATACCTAGGGGGGATAATATGGGGTACCAAGGGAGGTACCCAAGGTAATAATGTAATAATGGGATGGGCCATAGTAATAAATAAGGTGGTTAACCCTATCATGTAAAGGGACCCACAAGTAGTTAAGTATAATGTAATCGGGCCAATGGTATTGTGGAGTGATGGTATAGGAACCATGGTAATGATCCATGCGTTTTGCATGTATGAGCCTATATAGAGGCTAGAGACTCCCATGGAGGATGTCAAAGGAATTGTTCAAGGAATATTGTATGAACAGGCATAATGGCTTGTGGAGTGTCTCCTTCTTAAGGAGTGAATGTATGGTGTTGCCCTACCTTAAGGGTTTGATATCAATAAAGAATCATTTCATATTATTTCTGGGTTTATTTGCATTATCTTATATTTTCAAATCAGATCTACAATATTTCCGTGTTAGATCTATAACAAGTGGTATCAGAGCTATAACAAGTGGTATCAGAGCTACAACAGATATGCTTACAAACAGAAAATGGAAATAAATAGCCAGGGTGATGGAAGCTTATCTCTGAGAAGAGATGTGGTGGCTACATGCCTCTGAACTGTGTTACGTTGAGGTGCGAAGGCCTATTTATTGTTGAGAAACAATGGAAAACCCTAAACATCCAAAAACCTAACCCTAGAAGATGAAACACCAAATTGTGGGCCCCTTTTGGGTAAATTGGTACATCAACTTCCTGGGGTCATAACTTTAGCATACGATCTCTGTTTGACGCGTACAATATCTCGTTAGAAATATCTATCCAAGAAATACAACTTTAGGAAGAGAAACATCGGTCCATGGACCCATGTTGCTCCCAATTTTCCCAAAAAACGTCATTTAGTGCCTCAAAACGGCTCCAGAAGTTCAGGACCTGAAAAAACTGCTAAAAATAGTAAATTGTGCTACAAGTAAGGAAACTAAAAAGCTGAAAGAAGTAATGGTGGGGGTTCAAGTGGACTTGGCGGGTGGCCACCAATATCCACCTGGATCACTTTGAGAGCGAATGAGAAAGAAAACAAATATATCGATATGGGATATGATCTCACTGCATTGCTTAGCAGAGATCAAAGAAATGGAAGTAGGCAGGGCTACCTTCGGTATCCTATATAGTTTATCGCCCAAAGTAATAATAAAAGTGCAAGGCCTCGACTCATACACAGCATGAAACTTCCACATGTATGTTTGGTCTAATAATACATCACAAAATTCAAGGGGAGCAACATCAAAGAGTACCTCTTCCGTGAAGGGATTGATGTTGTAGGGTAGGGGACACTGTCGATTGGCACGAAGATATCTCCCTTGGTTGATCCATATGATGGTGTAAGGTTATAGGTGTGTTATATTTGGTAGGCAAACTTCTTTATGGCCTCAACTAAGTTAAGGTTCTTTTGGCTCCCGCTATCAACAATGAACTGCAATGGAGAACCCTTTACCCACATATGTGAGTGGAAGAGATGCTCTCGCTCCTCCAGATCTTTGAGCTCATTATTTTGGACCTTGGTGGTGCCAATGGTGGTGCTAGGCTCTGCATCAATGATTTTTCCCCTTTTCAATCCCCTTGTTGAGTTCCAACTTAGGGTTGGAACATGCATCTGACTCTAAAGCTTTTAGCTCGGCCACCAGCTATTGCTAGGTGCAACACTCATTTTTGTTATGAGTGGGGCTCTTGTGGAACTCACACCATTTTCTTATGTCCTTATTCATCTCCATGGTGTTATTCTTTTCTTGTAGCTTTGATGGGTTGTCCTAGGTGATCCCACCATGCCTCTATCCTTTGTTCAGCGGTTTGGAGGTGCCTTTTCCCTTCTTCAAATTTACAAATCCAAAGTCTCGCTTCTATTTAAATTTCTACTAGATCTTGACAGCATGTCAGTATAAGGTTCCAATTAAGGAGTTTTCCAAGAACACCATCTCTTTCTGGATGTATTTGTTCATAAATGCGCGATACGTAAGTACCAGATGTCGTTCAGAATCCTTGATACCTTACTTCGTGTGAAGGGTATGAAAAATATTTGTGAATTTTGTCGCATCTTGGTCTCTTCCCTCTCGCAATGTGGTCCATTATATGTACTTATCTTCATATCTCTCAATAGGGTAATATTGTTCATTGATGGCATCTAAGAAAGAATTCTAAGTGGGTGTGGCTTAAAATAGTGAGAGTTCATTCTCGTTCCTATGTTCACAGCAGGTTTCCCACCAAACCTTAACATGAGGGGCGGCTTTGATAAGTGCAAAAGTAATATTTTCCCTTTTGGAAAAAATATCCTTCTATCAAATTTAACCATTTATCTACGGCCTCTATGTCTATTTGGCTTTCAAATATAGCAATGTCAAAGTTAACTTGTACCTTAAAGGGGGCAGTGCCTCTAAAATGACTCTTGGATGAATATTCTTTATCTATTGATACCCTATTGGGTATGTGTTATATTCTTTCCACGACCCTATATTAAGTGGGTGGACCTACCTATGGTTTTGTGCATGGGTTTTGCACATGGCTTTGAGCATGATGGTTTTCTACCCATGATATTTTGTAGATTTGGTCAAGGGAACTACAACTATGTTCTAATCCAGGGTTAATGGATTGGGGTTTATGAATGCTTCGGCATGTATATATATGTATTGTAACATTGAAAGGAACATAATGAAAAATCAATTTGGTAGTCCCGGTTTTGGGATCCATGGGAGAATATTTGTGTATTTGTTTTATATTCTCGTCATTGTTTATTTTATGTTTTTAGAATTTGTCTGCAGGTAATTTTTGTACAAGTTTAAAACCTACATTTGGTATCAGAGTTGTTTCGGCTTCAAGGAGATGCCTTTGTTGCTGAGGGGTTTTTCTCTCGCTTGTGGCAGACATTGTTCAGTCAGATATTTGTGGGATCGATTCTTGTGGTAAAAGAAGATGGCGAGTAGTGGAAAGATAAAGACCAAAAAATTTAATGGTCAGAGTTTTGAGTTTGGAAACTCAAGATGGAGGATTTGCTGGTGGATAAATATCAATGGATTGTGGTAGATACAGGTACCAAGCCAATGGAAATGTCAGATGAAGACTGGGAGAAGTTGGATCGAAAAGCAAAGAGCACAATACAGTTGTGTATCTCAAATTCATTATTGGTCAATATCAGGGGAAGCTATGGAAAAGGCTTTGTCAGACAATTTAGGGACTTTGTACCAATCTAAGCCTCTGATGAACAAATTGTTCCTATGGAAAAAGTTGTATAACCAAAGGATGAAGGATGGACACTCGGTGACAGGGCATTTGAATGCCTTTAATATTGTGGTAAGCCAGTTTTTATCTGTTGATATTATAATTTCAGATGAAGGTAACTACATCAATTTTTTGTGTTGTCTACCATATTTGTGGAATAGTCTGGTTGTTGCAATAGGTAGCAATACAACTACCTTGAAGTTTGATGAAATAGTCTCATCCTTGCTATCAGAAGAGATGAGATGGAAAATATGGATGAGATGACTTATCTATACGAGGATGGTTCTAGATCAAAAAAAAAGTCCTCGAGTGGGAGATATAAATCTAGAGGGAGATCTAAATCTCCAAGAAAACCTATAAAGGTGTGCTGGAAATGTCGAAAGAAAGGGCACTTCGAAAAGGACTGTAGATCTAAAGCTCCTAAGAAAGGAAAGGGATATGATGATGCTCCTTGTGCAGAGGTGAAAACCACCTCAGATGAAGGAGAGGATGTGTATTTGGTTTCTTCTTCAAGTACACATGTAGATCATGAGGCATTGTTGATTGACTCAAGTGCATCTTTTCACTTCACTCCCCATAGGGAGTGGTTCTACGAGTATGAGAAATATGATGTTGGTGATGTATTCTTAGGGGATGATAGGAAGGTTAGACTCAAAGGATGCAGAAAAATTAAACACGAAATTGCAAGGTGGAAGGATTAGAACACTTCCGGGTGTTCTACATATTCATGCATTGGCCAGAAATATGATTTTTGTAAGAAAGATGGATGATGTAGGTGTAAAAATAGTGTTCGAGAAAGATACATGTGCAATGGTTCGAAGAGAATTGGTATTGATGTGGGGATTTTGGATTGGAACTCTAAACAAGCTTTTGGGTAGCACTCTTATTGATGGGTGCAACAGTTCTATGGTTCCTGAAAGTGGAGTAGAAAATCTAGTGGTCTCTAGAGAAAAGACCATGCTATGAAATCAAAGGCTTGGACATATTGAAGAGAAGGGTCTTTGAATACTTCATGGTAATGGTATGGTAGAAGGTATGTCTAATTTCTCTTTGGATTTCAATTTCTATGAAAATTGTGTATATGGAAAACAGAATCGGGTGAGTTTCCCCTCTAGTTCTAAGACAGTGCAAGGGATATTAGAGCTTATGCACAGTGATGTATTTGGACCTGTGTCGGTTCCATCATTGGGTAAGTCTATGTATTATGTATAATTTATAGATGACTTCTCAAGGAATATATGGATATATTTCCTCAGGAAGAAATCCAAAGTCTGTCATAGGTTTAAAGAATTTAAGGCTCTGGTGGAAAACCAAACAGAGAAAAAGATAAAGTTTCTAAGGAAAGATAATGGTGGGGAGATCTGCAATAAGGAATTTGAAGATTTATGTAAGAAGTGTGGTATATCACGGTAGAAGACCACTCCATATACACCTCATCAAAACATAGTTGCAGAAAGAATTAATAGGATGTTGATGGAAAAGACAAGAAGCATGCTAAGTGGTGTCGAGTTAGGATAAGAATTATGGGCATAGGCGGTGGAGACTGCATGTTACCTAGTTAATAGATTACCTTCATCAGCGTTAGAGGATAAGACTCCACATGAGGTATGGACTGGTAAGAAACCCTCTCTTCCACATCTGAGGGTATTTGGCTGTGATGCATATGTACATGTTCCAAAGGATAAAAGAACCAAGTTGGATAGTAAATCTGAAAGGTGCATCTTTATTGGGTATGAGGATGGTTTAAAAGGTTATAAGCTTTGGAACCCAGAACCATAGAAGATTGTATATAGCCGAGATGTGGTGTTTAGAGAGGTGAAAGATATTATTAAACATGAACTCCTACCAAAGTAACTTGAGAAGATAGAGATTGATCTAAAGGAGGAAGAATCATACTCTACAGCAAAACATGAATCAGAAGATGAAGAGCCACAAACTTTGGCTGTGAGAAGATCAGTTCGAGAAAGAAGGTAGCTAGAAAGGTATAGTCATATGATTTATATTCAAATTTTTCTTTGTCTATTACTAATGATGATCCCAGAACTGTTAGGGAGGTAGTAGATTCAGAGGATGGAAAACTCTGGAAAGAGGCTATGGTTGATGAAATGGCATCTTTCGACAAAAATGAAGGTTGGGATCTAGTTGGAGTTGTCGGCTGGAAGGAAACCCATTGGAAGAAAATTTGTGTTTAAGAAAAAGATGAATGCAGAAGGTGAGGTAGAGAAATACAAAGCTCAGTTGGTAGAAAAAGGTTATTCCTAGGTGTCAGGAATTGATTTTGGTGATATTTTTTCTCTTGTTTCCATGGTATCTCCTATTAGATTACTTATATCTATTGCTTCTACTTTTGATTTTGAGGTAGAACAGATGGATTTGAAGATAGCATTTCTTCATGGGTATATGAAATAATATATCTACATGAAGCAACCTGAAGGCTTTGCGGTGAAGGGTAAGAAAGAACTGGTATGCAAGTTAAAAAAAATCTTTGTGTGGGTTAAAAAAGTCACCAAAGATGTGGTATCAGAAATTTGATACATATTTATAGGGACTTGCTTCACCAAAAGAAAAGCATATCACTGTGTGTATTTTAAATTAATTTATGATATTTATTTGGTCTTGTATGTGAATGATATTTTCCTGATTGGAAATGACCAAGAAATTATCCAGGACTTGAATACCCAATTGTTCTTCAAATTTCACATGAAGGATCTTGGTGTTGCAAACTATATTTTGGGCATGAAAATTAAACGAGATCAGGAAGAGAGGAAGCTCTGGTTAGACTAGAGGAAGTATGTTGAGACAATATTCTAGAGGTTTAATATGCAAGATAGTAAATGACGAAGTTTCCTATTCTTGTAGGTGTAAAGTTATCTGCGAAATAGTGACCCAAGACACAAGAAGAGAAAGAGGACACGTCCCATGTTCCATATGCAAGTGAATTTGGTAGCCTGATGTATGAAATGGTATGTACTAGAACAGACATTGTACATGCAGTCGGAGTATTGAATAAGTTTATGTCAAAATAAGGGAAGGAGAATTGAACAGCAATGAAGCAGGTTTTCAGGTATTTGCATGGCACTAGTGATTATGGTCTCTGCTACCAAGGAAGACCAGGATTTGATAGATTTTTGGACATCCATGTCTTTGTCGATGCAGATTGGGCTAGAGATCTAGATCAAAGAAAATCTACAAGTGGGTATGTGTTTAACCTATTTGGAGGAGCAGACAGTTGGATGAGCAAGAGATAGTCTGTAGTGCCACTTTCAACTACAGAGGCAGAATACATGGTAGCGACTCATGCAAGCAAGGAAGAGTTTTGGTTGCAATATTGTGTTCAAGTATGGGGTTACTACAACGAGCTATAGGGATAGATTGTAACAGCCAAAGTGCAATTTCTTGGCAAAGAACCCTTCTTATCCTTCTAATACAAAGCACATTGATTTTTAGTATCACTTTGTGAGGGATATGGTTGAGGACCAAAAGATGTTGTTGGCAACGGTGGACACTTTGAATAATGATGCAGATACATTGACAAAGTCTATGAGCACTGAGAAGTTTTCTTAGTGCAGAGAAACAATGGGCATTGCAGGGTTGGACCAATGACTAAGCTCTCTTGTGACCCCCTGTGTGGAAAATAAAACTACAAGTGGGAGAATGTTGGGTGTGTGTTATATTCTTTCCATGACCCTATATTTTTTGGGCAAACCCACCTATGTTTTGTGCATGGGATTTTCACATGTTTTTTGGCATGACAGTTTTCTGCCCATGCTATTTTGTAGATCCGATCAAGGGAACTACGGTTATATTCTAATCCAAGGTTAACGGATTGGGGTTTATGAATGCTTCAACGTGTATATATATGTATTGTAACATTGAAAGGAACATAATGAAAAATCAATCTCGTAGTCTCGGTTTTGGTATCTACGGGAAAATCTCTTTGTATTTGTTTTATATTCTCGTCATTGTTTACTTTCTATTTTTAGAATTCTACTACAGGTAATTTCTATACAGGGTTAAAACCTACATACCCACCAAAGGATCTGGGAAAAGTTATCCATCATCTTATTCCCTTGTCGTTTGAGGGCCTCTTCGAGAAATAATTTGAAAGGATCTCCTACTCCCTCGTCTTTCTTTTCTTCTTCCATGGGAGGTCTTCAAGTTTAGCGAGGCTGGTCTTGCAATGGTTCAACCAGTTCAAGTCCTAACTCCTTATAGCCCGACCTCATTGTGGACAAGCACAAAAAAACAAAGAAAGAGCAGACCGCTCTAATACCATTGATCCAGATTTATGCAAGAAAAAAATGAAATATAGATATCAATAGAAATAGAGATACAGTGAAAACTTAATTTCAATTAATTAATAACAAATATTGAAAATTGTTTACATGCTGAATGGAAATAAACTAGCTCAGGCGATGGTAGCTTATCTCTAAAAAGACATGTAATATCTACATGTATCTGAATTATGTTACTATGAGGCTCCAAAGAATTTGTATTATTGAGAAACAAGGGAAAACCCTAAACATCCAAAAAACTAACCCTAGGAGATGAAGCACCAAAGCTTTGTGGGCCTCGTTGGGGTTAGTTGGTACACCAACTTCTTGGGGTCGTAACATTGGCATATGATCTTTGTTTGATGTGTACGATACCTCGTTAGAAATATCTATCTGAGAAAAACAAATTTTGGCTATAGACCCTATTATAAGCTTCAAGGCCTACTTGTTTTCCAAAAAAACATCATTTAGGGCCTCAAAATGGCTCCAGAAGTTTAGGACCCAAAAAATACCAAAAATAGTAAATTGTGCTATAAATTAGGAAACTGAAAGGAAATAGTGTTGGGGGTGCAAGTAAAATAGGCAAGGGCGAGGTATTTCCATTGGCATTCCAGCAATAGATACATCGGCATTTCAGCAGCAGTTTCATCATAATTTTAGCAGCAGTTTCATTAGCGTCTTTGAGGAACTGCGCAGAACCCCAAGGGGGTGATTTTCGGGGGTCGGCCATTTTAGAAAATCTTTCTAGGTTTTTCTGGGTTTTTTGAGTAGAGTCCGATTCCAGAGTTTCAGCCTTTTCTGAGGAGGGGAGCAGCCCCAAATCCTCATTCGATTTCCAGCAACAGCAGCAGCACAACAGTTTTCCAGTGGCTGGGACGTAGATCAATGTGAGGCCATTCCAGGAAAGCTTTCTGGGTTTTTCTGGGTTTCTTGAGTAGAGCCTGAATCCAGAGTTTTAGCTTTTTCTGAGGAGGGGAGCAGCCCCAAATCATCATTTTTTTCTAGCAGCAACAGTAGCACAATAGCAGCATCCACGTATAGTGGCCATTCTTGTCATTCTGAGAGTATTTCTTCACTTGCCTTGTGTAAGTCGAGGTGCCATATATCTAATCATCTCTTGTACTCATTTATTGCTCAGTATAATAAAATGGCTTAGCATTCCTCGCTGCATTTCGTGTGTATCTGCTTATATTTCCGGTTTACATTATTATATGTTGTTCCACTGTTATTTTATCACTTCTGGGTTATTATATCATTTGCACATATTTGGTTGGAGTTTTTTCTGGGGTTTGAGGAATATTCTGGGTTAGGGATATTACAATTATTGAGTCATTATCTCACTCAATCGATTACCCTTCTAGTCTATGGATTGTGGTGACACCCCTTGTTTCACCACTGTCTATGTTTGGTATTCTTCAATCCATGCTGCCAAGTTCACATTTTTGTGTCATGTTGTTATATATTCAAGGGAATTCCTAACTAGATTCAGCCATCTACAATTATCGTCATACCTTTTGTTTCGACCATCCCTTTGTTAATTATGTATCAATTCTTCAGTTGTTATTATCAGAGACGTCATCTTCATGTCAATTTCATTTTGAATGATAGGGGATACATTAAGGCCCTCCTTCAACAGATCCCTTCCCATCAATTTAAATAAATTATTTGGGATGTATATCTAGAAATAGTCTAGTACCTTAGAGCTTGTAGACCTCAATGGAAAGTTTCCTCATGGTTGATAGTGGTGTTCCCTCGTTAGCCCATGTTGACCAATTCTAAGTGATCAAAATTAGTGTATTCATTCGCATTCTATAAATTGTGCTAGGTACCTTAGGAAACATTTTCATCATTGGTGGTATCCCTCACATCTATTAAATAGATCCCTTGATTCTTGGTAATCATACAATCTCCCTACATGCTCAACATTAGCTCTTTCATTCACATTTAATAGAGTTGTACCATCAGGATGAGTCAAATACCTTGGGACATGGGGTCACCTCACTCATACACATTTCCTCCCCCAAGCTGCATTGGATAATGTATTATGTACCTTGAGGGCCATCCTCGAGGGCACTCACATAAATGTCCATCCTTACTAATAGCTAATGTGAGGGCCATCCTCGAGGGCATTCACATGAATGTCCATCCTTACTAATAGCTAATGTGACAAAGATCTTCCTTTTATCATGACTAGTCCTTGATCACATGAGTTTGTAGTATGGGTGTGTGTGTCCATGTTGTACTCTCTCAGTATTGAGTATAGGTATGTCTACCTTGGGGATGCATTTTATATGTATATGACTATATTTTCACAACCTTTACAGGTTCTTCGTCTGTGGTCCCTCTATCTTATTCACTAGTATTATTATAATGTATTTTGGAAATAAGTTTCTCTTTTGATCTTATACATTAGGGATCATTTATTATAGCTTAAAAATTCACCCCCTTAGGTCCACTAGAAGAGAACATCATCTTTCAAGATAGAATACAAAAATTGGTTTGTGAAAAGCTCCAGAAAACCATCTTTGGTACCTTCTGTTATCTCAAAATCAAGCCCTGGAAGGCTGCAAACCAGGAAGACTTCAAGTAACTGTTTCAAACCAATCTTTTGACTAAGGCTTAACCTCCTTAGCCTGAGAGGGCTCTCTCAAAGGGTTATTGATTTTGACTAATAATTAGATGGCTAACTCTTGTGGAATAACATTGACAAATATGAAGGTTGGATAAACATTACATAAGTTTCCATTGGGCCTATGGAGTCAGTCATACTTCAGTAAACAATGATACTGCCTTTACATAGAAGTCAGGGCATTTAGCATTTGGATGTTCAGAACACAACTCATACAAAACCACAGTTCATAAATGCGTACATCAGAGCACAATCAGTGAATTCTGAGTGATTACACATCTATGCAACTGTAAAAGACATTAAGGAAAGAATAAAATCACACATTCTGAACATGGAAATCCTTCATGAATCCTGAGAAGAAAAGCAGCCAACTTATATTACTAAACTCTGTCTTTACATAAGCCAAAACAGTACTTTGTTATAAAATTTCCAACCC
>APFE031420551.1:31134-56843 GCA_000404065.3 Pinus taeda | reverse complement strand
GCATTTTGATGATGTGGTTGGTTGGGTTGAGTGGATAAATTTGATATGCAAGTAGGATGTTTTGGAAGAGCTGGTGGAGAATATGGAGAATGTGCTTGTGCTACAAGATGAGGGAGAGTAGTCATGCAATCATAAGGTGAACCCTACCAAACTTGTAGACAAGATTGGTGGCGGTTATATTGCGATTCGCATAGCTGCTCTAACATGTGAGTATTCCATAATGGATTATGCAAGTAAGAGAATGGAGAGAAGTGTTTTGAACCATACCTGTTGACCTTGTTGCAGCTTCCTTATCTATTTGATATGCTACTTCCATCCTAGATAAGGAAGAGTGAATATCTATGGGATGCTCCTTTTGGTCATGAGTGAAAAACACTTCATCAAATTCTTGATTTTTATGAACATGCAAAACATCCAATTTCGCATTTAGAGAGCTAACAAAATCAAATTTAAAAATTTCAAATAAAGCATTGATTTCAGCTCTTATGTCTCCTGTTCTTGTAGCAGATTTTGAAAACAAAGAAAAAACATCTCTGGGATTCTTACCAGCCTTGGAGATTCCTCTTGAATACCTTATGCACAACTCACAAACATCATCATATGATAACTGAAAAACATCACCTTTTCCTATCAGATTTAAGGGTTTTAAAAACTCATCTTTGATTCCTTTAAGAAGGAGTGTTTTTAAGATTACTTTTTCCAAATGCTTATATTTTGATTTTTGAAGGTTGTAATGAAATCGATCTACATAGTCCTCCAAACTTTCATCTTCCCCTTGTATCATGTTGAAAATATCTTCATTGGCCTTGCAATAGTCTTGGTTCTTCTTCAAGAATATGTTCTTCATGTCCTCCCATGTTTGGATGCAGTTCCCACCTAGGCTCATGAACCATCGGAGAGCTGCTCTTTTTAGAGTAAGAGGAAACACTTTCAACCTTTGATCGTCAGTACAATAATCATATCCTCTACAAAGTATTTCGAACTCAAATAAGAATGTATCTGGATCTTCATTTGTCAAGCCATGAAAATTTGGTAGAGACAATGGGGGAATTATGTGCATTTGTGTCACTCCTCCTAGATCTTTGATAGGAAATTCAAAAGTAAAAATGTGAGCCATTTCTTACCATAATAGAAGATGTTCTTCATATGTTTCTTTGAGGCTCCTTCTTCAAATGTTCCTGTCAATTGGTTAGTGAAATGGGTGGTGCTTACATCACTACTTAAGTGAAATCATAAGATTTGTTTTTCAAAATTTCTAATTTTTTCTAGTCATTCACACAAAAATTCAATCTATTTCTACTCTAAGTTCTTTAACAGTCCTGCTGGAAAGCGAGCGGGGAGCAGGGCTTTTACATGCTCTGTACGTAGGTTCTTACCTTCCGTTTTTAATACCCAATTCTCTCCTAGCAGGCACTCATCAGATGCACACTACTCCTTAGAAATGGCTACAATCTCCCCGGCAACAATGCCAAAATGTGGAGCGATAAAAAGGTGTCTTTTTAACTCCTAATTACCTAACATTAATTGTCAACCCAGGGACGAATTTTTATTTCAAGAGTGTACTCAGTCTGAGGCGGCTATTTACTAAAGAGTAATGTTCTGCAGTATAGTGCTTAAAATACAAAAGTAAATGAATTCTTGGAAAGAAATCTAACTACAGCAAAATACCTTGAAGCCTAAATCATTCATTCGGAAAGATAAGCAATGTATCAGTCAAGGGTCCAGTAACAATAACTCATCCCTTTAGAAACTGATGTAACCCAAAGTAATCAAGGAACAGATCGTCGATTTGGGGACTGGACAACAAATGTCAATGCCCACTACAGTCTCAGACCGTTCTTCACTCCAAAACAATCAATAACGCAAATAGCAGGAAATGAAACAGTAAATATGAAATGGAATAGCAACTAAGAAATTGAAATGTTCTAAACTAAATCATTCACTCAAACAACCATCAATCGAGGATACAGTAGCAATAACTCATTCCTCTGGATATTGATGCAATTGAAATCAAACTGGAACAAGACAATCAATCTAGGAACAAGGAAGCAATAACCAATGTTCTCTACAATTGACAGTCCTGCTTTAGCAATTAAAAGGAAATCGAAATTGAAATAAAGCTGCTATTGAAAGTAAACTAGGAAAACTCTTTAAAAACAAACTCTTTGCAATTAATCAACAGAAATAAACAGCAAAGTAAATGGATAGCAAACTGGAATTAAAGGAATCGAATAACCAATCCTATTGAACAACAATCTGTAATGAATATCAATCAAACGGAACATCAAATGGAATGAAACCATAATTGAAATAGAACAGCGAAGCTTTATATTTGAAATGAGCAGCATAACAATATACGTTGAGAAGGATAATAATCTCTGTTATAATGGAAAAGAATAGCCACACGATTCAATCTCAACTTGTGCAATAAAACAATTTCATAAAATATTATAACAGCTCGCTGCAAAAACATGAAACTGTAAGGCAATACGATTCAAAGAAATAGGAATTAAATCAAACCATCACATGGTGGAAATTGGAAAGATATAATAAAATAGCAGCATACTCCACTAGAGGCTGGGCCCTTAGCCGCCAGCGGATGCTGCTGGGCTACTTCAGATAAGGTGAATGAACAACAACTCCCAAATCATATATTAATCATCAAACTGTGAAATCATTACAACAGCTAAAGCTTTGAGAATTACAACATGAAACAATCATTTCTTCCTCCTATCCTATCATGAATTCTTGATTCTAAATCTCTAATTCTAAATCCTCAATTCTCCATTCTCTTAGCCATCCTCAATTCCATCATTCGAATCCCTCCTTTTTCCATCCCCATCTCTGATCTCTGTTTTCATTTAAATAGAGAGAGATTAGAGAGCAGTTACAATAGAGATAATTACAACATGATTCTATTACAAAATTGGATTGTTTCCAACCAATTGATCAACAAGAAGATATATTTCCATCCATTTCTCAACAAGAGCAAGATGAATTTGGCTTTGCAGCTGAGATTTGGAGGACGGCCGCAACAACAAATCTAAGAAAATCGTGCTCAAAGAACCCTGCATTTCTCTCAGTACAAGTCGAATCTGGGCAAACCATTTTTTACCAAAGTTAATTGGGTCCGTTCTGGACAAAACCCATGTTCCGGATTTTCCATATTCTTCTTCATTTGCTCATAATCTCAACCGCAAAACTATCACTTCTTATTCCAGCGCATTTCTGAGTTGGCACTTTTAATGATCAAATCTTCAATCTGGAAATTATCTTGGAGGTTAAAATTGGTGAATAATGTTATAACCAATTTGTTAAACTTTCATTGATAAAATCATGCATAATCATCAATTTATTAGAAATAAAGGAAGATAAATAATATTCATCCATAAGAGCATAAATCATTTATAAAATGGATTTAAATGATAAATTATAACAAATGACATAATAGAGAAGAGTAAAAATGGATGAAATAAGTGTTACAAAGTGGTCGTATTCACGGCCCAACAATAGGGGAGAGGGGCCTTTACACTGATTTTTCATGTTTTAAGACGGGCTGGACCTGAAAATTGAAAAACCACAATATATAAAATATCGTGTCCAAAGGAATTTAGCACATTGCCATTGGGGAGTGGGAAGGGGTTTGACGGAGGAGGGACTTAAGATTTTGTGATCCCCTATTGCGATATCACAATCGGCGGGTTAGGTATTATTGCATTTCGGCAGGGAAGAACGTGCGATATGTGATATCGGCGAGGGGACTTATTGACAGAGGAGTTTTGCGATATTGGCGAGCGGGAAAGAACTTTGCGATATCGCAATCAACGAGTGGGATAATATTGCAATCGGCGGGTCGGAAGGGTTCTGCGATATGTGATATCGGCCGAAGGGGAAGGAACTTTGAAATATCGCAATCGACATGGAAGGAGTTTCTGCGATATCGACGGGTTGGAGAATCTGCGATATGCGATATCGCAATCGTAATTGGGAAGGGAGAAGGGTGACTATTCTATTGTTTTATGTGATATGCTGAACGCGATGTGTTTTGTGGGTTCTCGCCCTTTAAAGGGGACTTTAACATGGTTTTAAATGGGTGCGGATAGAGTTACATGGAATGCAGATAATGTTAAATGGATGCAGCTAGAGTTAAATGAAATGCAGATAACAGATTTTGGCTAGAGTCTGAGATACACAAAGGGAAGATGGATTAAGGCTAGAGTTTGGGAATTAATATGATAACAGAGGAAAAATGGATCACGACTGGAGTCATACGGAGGAAATAGGAGCTTGTGAAAATGGGGTGGTACTTTGTGGGTCTCGGCTAGAGTTAAAAATCATATTGCATTTCATAACGGGGATAATATTTTTCACAAGGGATAGATGCAAATATAATTTAAAACTGTAGCATAAATAGTTCCTGGGCCTTTATCTTCTTTTGAAATGCAAACTTCGTTCTGGCCTATCTTTCAATCCAGGAATCTGATTTGAGCGCGGGATATACCGTTGGAAAGATGCTTTTGAGCACTTTCTCATGAAAATGCTTGCAGTCTGATCCAAACATTGTCATGCAAAAATCTCCTTAAAATCCTAATACTTGGTGTCTCTTTGGAGATAATTTGTAGGATGAAATATTATTTACAATATCACAAATATAATAATGATCAGCTATAATCAAACGATCCTATAAAAAATTATAGGACCTAACAGGATGATCATTGTAAATACTGCAACGAGCTAAGTTATGAAGCTCCATGGGTAGTATGTTTTGCTTTTCAGCAGTCTTACTGGTTGTAGGTATCATTGAACATCGAGGATGGTGTTCCCCGAAGGGGGAGGGTTCTGTAATAGCCCTTGTAAAAAATCCATGTAATAAAGTTAATAAAGGAAAAATAATAACCACGATCACGTGACACGTATTCCAAGCTGAATGTTGGGTAAAACATAGTGATGGAGATCACTTGTGATAAATTAATGGCTATGGAAATTGGCAAAAACAATGGAAAAGGCTCTGGAAAGACAAAGTGACATTAATTGGCATTTTATTTATGAAAATAATGGAAATTAGGAGAAAATGAAGGTAGAAGGTCACATGTTGCATGTGAGGAGGAAAATGAAGGAAAATAATAGAAATTGAAAAAATTAGAGGCCTTATTAATAAAAAGGATTTTGAGGATTAGTTGGTAGCTTTTGTCAGTTCAGACTTTCGTCAGTTTTAGCTTTGAGCTCTCTATTCTACGCCCTCTCATACTCTTGGACACTTAAGATTTTTCTTGGGGCTCTCTTGGAGGAGTGTGGCATACTTGGTATTTGGAACAAGAAGGCAAAGGAAAAGCAGGAAAGCGCAAGAGGACATAGGAATTAACAACTACAACAGGTTTTGCTTGCAGGTACCGAGTTGGATGTAACATTTCCTTGCTATTTTTGGCATGCATGACACATGCATGTGGTTTCTTGGTTATGGTATGTCATTGGCATGGAGGATTGCTTGGATTGACGGTGGATTTTCCTAGCCTTGCCATTTCCTAGATAACCATGGTGTGTTTGGGTGTCTTTCCTTTTGTTTTCTGGTTGGTTCTCATGTTCCTTTGGCTATGAGTTGATCTATTAGTTCTTGGAAGCCTTGGTTGGACAAACATTCTAGAATCCCTATAACATATTGGGTTGAGTTACTAGTCCTAGAAGCCTTGGTTGGAAAAACGTTCTAGAAGCCCTTGGTGGGTTGATTTACTAGTCTTGGAAGACCTGGTTGGAAAAACGCTCTAGAAGCCCAACAACAATTGTGGTTTGAGTGATTAGTCCTAGAATCCCTAGTTGGAACAAATGCTCTAGAGCCCTGGAAAACTTGGGTAGAGACCAATCTGGTGATGGTTAGTGATGTTCGACCATGAGGTGGAATAATTGGTTGAGCGTTGAGGTGGTTTGACCTTTTAAAGCCTTAATTTTGTTTTGTTGGATTTGTTCTATAAGATCCCACATTCATGCTTGGAATATAGCACGTGGGTGATTGGCTGAAAGAAAGATTTGGTTCAGGCAATCTATGGTCGGGTGGTACATGGAAGCACCAAAACTGGTTGCATTTTTCATATGTTAATAAGAGCTTCTTTCCTCTTGTATTGATTGGTAAATATACTTGTTTATATGTGGTTTTTATGGTTGTTATATCCTTGTTAATTCTGTTGGTTATATGGTGTTTATGAACATGTTTTATGACAGACTTGATGTATAGATTCCAACATGTTTTGATTTAAAAATGAATGAACAATTAATATATGACCTAATAGATGATAATGCATCTATTATGATAAGGCATCAGTGCTTCTTAGTGAATCTCAGATAAATATGAGACCCATATGCTCAGATTTGATGTTATGACCTATAGATTGCATATTTGTGACATGCTTGACAAAATGCTTATCATGGATAGTAGGGGTCCATTCAAGTCATTGATAAAATGTTTGCATCAATACCTTCATCTCAATGTTATTTATAATTTATGAAGTTTTCATGTTATGGGTAGTGGCTTGAGACCTAGCCCTAAAAAAGTGGCATAGAATCAAGGGTCGTTGGCTTAGAACTAGTTGAAAAAGTCCCAGTCGCTAGCATGCCCTTGTTGTGGGAGCGAATGGAGGGTCTCAGTTGCATGCATGCCCTTGTTGTGGGAGCGATTGGAGGGTCCTAGTCGCATGCATGCCCATGTCATGGGAGCGACTGAGGCTCTAGGTCAATAAAATGTCAAGTTACCTCAGGGGTTGGTCACTAGGAAGGGTTGGTTGGCTCCTAAAGGTTCTCTAAGATGTGTAGAAGGTCATATTGGTTTTGTTTTGTTGGTTCCACTTCCTTAACTGTACATGGTGAGTTGAATAAGATCATAGTAGCCTCTCATCACATGTTTACCCCAGTGGACCGGTTAACTTGGGTAAATGTGGGAGGAGGGTGTTACATCCCAACTGCTTAGGAGTCATGGGGGATTTTCGCTAAGAGAAACATTACAAACACTAAAGTGGTAAAAAATGGAACATATCCTAAGCTAATGAAAAGTCACTTTTAATTTATAAAGTGAAAAAAAATCCACTAAAGTGACTTTATAAAAGTAAAAGGGTAAAAAAGTGGTGAATAAGTTATAAAAAGGGGAAAATGAGGAGTCTCTCCTCATTGTAGTCTTTTGCCATTCAAGAAAGAAAAAATGGAGAGCTCTTGGAAAAGAGTCTAGGGTTTTGGAAACCCTACTTACTAGTTACAGTGTTGAGACTATACACCCTAGCTAGTTTGGAGAGTTGAATCACTTAGATTTCGCGACTGTGCTTCATTAGAGGAGGAGATTTGAGGAAGAAATTGGAGGTAATAGTGTTATCAATTGATTTTATCCTTGAGTCATATATATATATATATATATGGGAGGAGTTTGTTGAAGATGAAGGGATAAAGATGAACTACATTCTTGTGATCCAAATTGTACATTCTCCAGTGGGCCGAAATTCCAAGTTTGAACCTTGTTGTGGGTTGAGTTTAACTTGCTGAAGGGAATGATTTATTCCCTAAAGCCCTGGTTGAGTTTATTCATCAATAGAAGGGTTTAATTTCCTATGGAGAAAGAGAGCAAGCTTCCAGCCAAAGGGCTAAGTTTTGTTACTAGTCTTGTTGGCCAAGTTTTTTACTAGAGCAAGGGCCAAGACTTGTTCTATTTGTTAAGCGAGTACACGTGAGTTTTGTGGGTGAGTTGGGGCCTTTGGAGGCCAATTTTCCTTGTTGAGAGAGAGGTTGAGTGCCTCCATATATCGTTGGATTTGTAGACCTATAATAAAAGGATCGAGCTCTACATTATTAAGACATTCTTCATCAACATGAGTTATATCCAGACTCAGGAAGTTCATGGCACATATATGGTTATAGTGCTAAAGGGAGATAAGTTTGAATTGATTTTTTGAGTTTATTCCTGAGTGAAATCTCTCACAGGGTTGTCATACATTAACAAAGGAGAAGGGATTGATATCTAAGATTATATTGCAGACTTCCCACTAGGTTAATTTTTTCTTTGTTCCCAGTTAGTAGGAAAGACTGTCCTAATATCAGATTTGCCATCATATCCATTTATGGGTTCATGATATATCAATCAATGTTATTTTGAAGTCTCATTTTGACATGTGTTGAGCACTGTACATATTTATTTGGAAACAAACTTCAAAAAAATCACTTGCAACACTTTGTATAATTTTTTTTTGTTAAAATTCCACAATGAACCAAACTATATAAACTTAGAATTTTTCATTGGTTTCACTTTGTATGAAAACTTTTTGTTAGAATTCCACAACGAACCAAACTATATAAACTTAAATTTTTTCACGGGTTTCCAAGATATTCCAGGAAGGTTATTTTACAGGAAATAGTATGCAACTTCTTTCCCTTATATATACTAGTGAGCATGGTGGACGTTGTGATGTTTGACATAGTGAATAATACTATCTTCTCCAAATCTAAACCTAGATAGCTAATGAAATCAAAGGCACCGACTAACATATTGCCAAGCCTACATCCAATCAAAACTTGTCATATAAATTTATATTATAGGATTATTGAGGCACTACACAAAGTATTGAAATTTATATGCCTCTTATCTAAACACGTGATACATATTGTGTGACCTCGTGAGGAAATAGTAGCTATTTATGTGGAGAACCAATGGTGAGCAATTTGATGAGGTTTTGTTATTTCATTTAGAGAGTTTACACAAGTTCATCTCCAATCCTTTAATCACTATATCTCTAGCTCAAATCAATATGGCCATAAGAGGTAGGGCTCATTGTTATTTTATTTTTTTTGGGATTTTTACCTTTAGTTTCAAAAACCCTTGTTGTTTCCATGTATATAGCTTTAGAACCTTATAAGATTTTAGAAGGCTTACTTTTTCTGGTTGTGTGTAAATATAACCTTCAAAAATCTAACAAGTAATTTAAGTTTTATTATTTTCCTAAAAACCTTAGTTGTTGTCTAGGTTTTTGCCATTAAAAAGTTGTGCATTTTGTTCACATCATGAAATTTGCTTCCTCGATTTAAAGAGCCAACGTAGCACTATTATTTATCTAAGGAACATAACTTGTGACATATATTTCCATATGAATCATATAGTTGTGGACCTTGTTTATCAATGTATCAACAACTTCTCAATGTTGTTCTATTGAGGCAACATTGTCATAGGATTGTCTTACCTCCCAAAGTTGCTCTAAAAAATGTTTAAGTCCTTGAATAAAGTGCAACCCTATAGGCACCTAGGAAGGTTTAAGTCTTTGAAGAAAGTGCAACCCTATAGGCACTTAGGAAGGTTAACAAACGTCATCACAACAACCCTCTCATTTTAGGTCATTCCTTTCAAGCACAAGGTGGGAAACCCTAGAAAATTTTGGTTTATGATATTGTTTAGAAATAAAGGGATGGTGGATAACCGAGACCAATATCTATCTATCTAAATCTATCTATCTAATTGGGTGATGGAGCTAATATCAAAGAGAAAAAGGGTTTAAATATGACTAAAAATACAAATTAATTCATTCACTAACACTAATGTGCCATAACTAGTCCAAAACATATTATCAAATTATACAAATTATACAAGAACAAATAAAAGCCCTTAAACAAAATGCACCATCACAACCTTGAAATTACAATAAAAAAAATAGTGTTTGACCATGAACAAAATACATCCAAACATATTAAACCCTATATCATATAGAAAAAGTAGGATTGCTTTCTTAATACATCATTTCTCCAAAACTATTTTCACAGCAAAATTAAAAAGAATAAATTGATCACACCTAACCATCCTAAAATGTCTAAATTGATCACACCTAACAATCCTTCTTATATAAGAAAACCCAAAAAATGAATGAAACTACCTTAACAAGAAGAAGAAAAATGTTTTTTTTTAACGAGTAATTTTGATTAAAAGTTTGCGCTGTTGTTCCTTTCAACTAAACTTATACACACTAGCCACATATTGAGCACCTGGAAAATAGTACCCTGAGAAGATATTTAACATCTTCTATTCTTAGACTTAGTTCATATCCATTTGAAAACATTCTGAGCCACTTCACATAAAAGAGTATTCATCCATACAAAATTGCAAAAATAACCAGGATCGGTCGAGCTTGAAGACTGATCAACATTTGTTGCAGGTTGGATTAGGTCGAGACCTAAGTAGCCTTTATCCTCCTTAAGCCTAGAAGGCTCTGCCTGAAATTCATAATTTAGTTTTATCTCCAGGACCATACTTCTGATAGCATCCATTTCATCCATCACCGGAGAAAGTTTTGAACTGAAGTGCTAATATTTTATTAGTTATGTATAAGCATGGTTCATCTGATAATATTTAACTTTGAGGTCATAGTTTTCCTGCTGAAAAACCTTGTAAGTAGACCTGCAATGAGTGCACAGACTGATCAACATCTGTTGCAGGTTCGTTTAGGTCGAGCCCTAAGTAGCCTTTATCCTCCTTAAGCCTAGAAGGCTCTGCCTGAAATTCATAATTTAGCCTTACCTCCATGACCATACTTCTGATAGCATCCATTTCATCCATCACCCGAGAAAGTTGGAACTGAAGTGCTAATATTTTATTAGTTATGTATGAGCATGGTTCGTCTGATAATATTTAACGTTGAGGTCATAGTTTTCCTGCTGAAAAACATCGTAAGTAGACCTGCAATGAGTGCACAGACTATCCTATGAAGAAGATGATGAATTCGAATCTATATCCATTCTGACCCTTTTATATAGAATCCAATTCCACCTCGAAGGACTCTGAGCCAATAACAGGGGACTATCTCGTCTGGTGTGGCTAACAATTGAGAGATGCCTGAGAAAGGTTATATTCTTGGAATATGATTAGCCCACTACATAAATGCTGATATGAGAGTTCGACTAGAAAACCCAGATGAACCAGCTGAGGACCGACTCCTTTAAATGACCAGAATTGAGGGAATTGCATTCCAGAGAACAATTTTTATACGTCAGAGGATCCAACAAGTCCGCAATCTTTTGCTCAACCGTCCAATTAGATGTTTCAAGACCGAAGAAGAAGTTCGTGCGAGCAAATTTTTTGTCCACATGAAGTTTTAAATTATGAATTGAAATAGAAACTGAATATATAAGCTTACCTTTCCGAATTGTTGCCCAAATTTTGCGCCAATTCACAATGCAATTCGTCCTCTAGCTGGAATGCTTAATCTTAGTTGCAACAGGCTCAAGATTCAAAAGCGACTAATAAGTAGATTGAATTGCCCTCTGGTAGACCTCCCTATACATCGGAATTAAATTGGAGCTCCACACCAGGATTCTTTGAGGAAGACTGCTCAGTGCTCGAGAATACCTTGGAGAAATGGTCTTCAGAAGGGAAATTTGCAGGGAAGAGTGAATTGGAAATAATACCCTCCATTGGATTAACCTCATTACTTCTGACTCATCACACGAGCTCCATTCCTGCCACATTAATTTCTTCTACGTCACTTTCTGCAAAATATGCCTTTGAATTGAATTGAGAGCAGGAGAAATCCAACACATGATTAGTGCAAGCTATTTGATCGAGCATGCGAACTTGAAAGAAAATTTGTTGCATGACCTACTCCATTGTACTCTGCCACATGTAATGGTTCTGTCGATGACATCCTTCATCTCTACCTTGCAGTGATTACTAGAAAGATTGCTGAGCGTGAGGGGATGTTTCCCTTCATCACTATCCTTTATATGGATTGCCTTTTTAACCATATCCCAAGTCTGAAACATTATACCTTTTGATTAAATCCATAAGATTAATGTATTAAGGGATATGATATGTGCTCTTACGATCATTTATCACTAGTTCCATTTCTCCTAAGGTACATACATAATTTGGCATCCTGTCTGCATCCATATTTAGACACTTCAGAGAATCTGGAAGCGATGCTTCGATGAGAAATCCTGTCATGAGCTCTTTGATTCGATGAAGCACCCTATCCAAAGAGTTGTTTTTTGAGCTATTTCGTTTGTTGAGATATTTAATTGTGATCATAACGTCACCCAAAATCGTCTTCCTCTTTGTTTTTAGCTAGGATTATGTTCCTAATAGTTCGTACATATCTGCTTGGTTATTGTATTTTTTTCATAGAGCTCAATACTTTGTTTTCGTTATTCCCTCGGGATTAATTAAAATCACTCCTTCTCATGTCACTCCTGGATTTAATTTAGATGTCACTCCTGGATTTAATTTAGAGGCCTCACCAAAGTACGAAATCTATTTTTGTTTAATGCTTTTTCTAGTCTTTCATTTCCATTTGAGATATTCAAAGAGTCCAGTTATTGGGGGATGTAGAGAAGGCAAGGGATGAGGATAGGAGATGAGGATAGGAGGGTCAAGGTGATAAAGACTTAATCTAAATCTTTTCAAGGCGATCAAGAGCATCATCTTTGGGGAGGGGATTCAGTTCCACACAAAAAGACAAAGCTCTCAAAGCGACAACCTCTGAATACCATGACACATCCTTGAAAATTGCATAGTTTCTAGAAAGCCAAACTTCCCAATTGATGTATTTCAGAAGTGCCAACCAGAAAGACTTGAGGGAGGGTTTGGATTGAAGGGAGCCCAAATAATGCCTGTGCCACGCAGAGAATAAATCTAAAATATCATTGAGCCATTGGGTTATGGGCATTAGAGGACCCAAAGCCAAAGACCAAACAAACTTAGTAGAGGAACATTTAAGAAAAAGGTGGGGAATAGACTCTTCATGGGCATCTAGATGGGCCATGGATTCCTCTTCTTTTCAAATTTTCTGAAGTTAATATTTTTTTGTGGGACAACAATCAACATAACATATTGACTTTAGGAATGGTATGGGGATCCCAAATATTCCCCAGATGGAGGATCTAAAAGGAATGTTAGATTTGAACAACAGGTCCAAGTACCCCTCCTTGATGGAGTAATATGAATATTTCCAACCAATTCTATATAGAATACCTCGATTGATGGGGCGTTGTTTGAGATATTTTTCTTTAGAACTTATTCTAACTAAGATATGTGTTTAGGGAGATCCCCAAAATTCCAATTGAGCTAGGAACCATCCTCTTTCCAATAAGAGACATCTGTCAGAGTTTTAATTCCATTCTTTAACATGTGGTCTCTTAGCGGGCGAAGTTGCTCAATTTGATTCAAAGGTTTTTGACATAGAACTGAGTCACCCCATAAGTGGACAACTTCTCCATTTATCGGGATCCAATTGAGATAATCATCCACCGAAGAGGATGAATTATTGATTAATTTCCAAGTGGGGGAGCAAAATCTGTTTGAATCAGCTTCAGGCATCTAATATTTTGACTTCAAGATTCAGGCCCACCAAGAGTTTGGATGAGTTCTAAGATTCCAATCTAACTTCGCTCCGAATGCCATATTCAATAAAGCAGGGTCCCTGATTCCCAACCCTACATGGAGCTTAGGAGCTCTGATGATGGTCCATTTTACCATATGGTATTTATTTATTTTTCTCTTTGTATTTCCCTCCTTCCCATAAGAATTTTCGAATAAGGCTTGCAAGATTACATAGAATAGATTTAAGAGCCAAGAGTACGGAAAACTAAAACAAAGGGATGTTGATAAAACTACCTTAGATAGAACCAATCACCCAACCAAGTTAGGCCATATGGCTCCCCAATTTTCCATCTTATTTTTTATTTTGTCAATGTACTAATCCATTTTCCGATCAGAGGATTTCTTTAAGCTTATAGGAATTCCAAGGTACTTAAAGTCTTTCTAGTCAGCCAAGATTTTGAATCCCATTGCTTCTTTATTTTCTTATGGCAATGAGGATTGATATTCCAGGCATAGATATGCCATTTGGAGTCACTAATTAGGCCTCTTGAAGCCTCCAATAATTTGTCTACGATTCTTCTAAATCTTTTGGCGATTACTATAAAGGCTCCTCCCAATAAGACAGTGTCATCGACAAATTGCACGTGGTTAATGCTTTTAATTCCCTCTGCAAAATGAATGCTTGGGAGTCTATCCATAGTCCTTTCATATTCTAATCTTTTACTCAGGGTGTCTACCATGATAATATAGAGAAAAGGAAAGAGGGAGCATCCTTGTCGGAGCCCTTTTGATCCCTTGAAAAATGGGTGCCTCTGCCGTTGATTAGGGGGGCAACCCAACGAGAATCGATGTGCAGAGTATCCATTAGATAAACTTGCCATGCAAGACCATATCTAATTTAATCACCATCCCCTCATCTCCTCTTTTCCAATTGGAATCTACTTATTCCTGAATCATTATAATATTGTAAAAAATATGACGGCTTGGGACAAAGCCCCCTTGGTTTTCTGAAATTAAATAGCGCACGCTTCTCTTTAGTGTTGATGCTAGGATTTTTGAAATTATCTTACATGAGACATAACAAAGGGATACAAGACAAAATCTTACAAAGGAGGAAGGATTTCTTTCTTTGGGGATGAAATCCAGGAAGGAGGAGTTTATTCCTTCTCCCATACACATTTGTTTAAGGGAGTAGCCTATCATTCTTACCAAATATTTTTGTATTAAATCCTAAAATCTCTGGTAGAAAAGAGATGGAAATCCATCCAGACCTGAAGCTTTGTTAGGGTGGAAGGAGAAAACCACTCTCTGAATTTATTCAATGGTTGGAGGTATTATGAGATGAGAGTTCATATCCTCAGAAACTGTAGTCATGATTTGTTCCAACATAAAATTTTCTGCCGCCTCATTTCTTTAACTGTTTTCCTTGTAAAGGTTTCTCAAGTGCTCATAAGTTTTCTTTTTGGATTATCTGGAAGTTATCAAATTTTCCCCTTAAATCTGGATCTCAAAGATATTGTTTTTTCATTCCTTGTTCTTGGCCTGATTGTGATTTTTTTTTTTTTTTTTTTGTTCATGTCTCCTATCTGTAACTAAATGCTTCTAGATTTGAGATGCCAAAATTCCTCTTCCTGCATTAGGTGAGTGTGATAAGCTTGAAACATTTGAAATTCATGATGCAATATATCCTCAAAGACAAATTCTGATTCTACTTTAGATTGGATCTGTTCCACTTGATACTCCACGAAGACAAGAGAGGGATGATTATCCGACTTCTCCTTCTTCAACCACTGCTTGATATCTTGTTTTGTCATTTTAATCTTACCTTCCCAGATGGATATGGTACTTCCATCCACCTAATGATTTCAAGAGAAATTGATGATCTTAGGAAAGTCAGAGGAGTGCAACTAAAGAGATGAGAAGCAGAAGGGAATAGAAACATAATTTTCAGGGTGACTAATAGTTAATTTGATAGGTCTATGATCAGAACCATTCCAAGGGAGGATATGGGAGAGGATACACAAGTTTATGGAGAGAAAGTGATTGAAGATAAAAATATTGCCTAATCTGGCTGCTATATGCCTTGGACCTACTATTTTATTATTCCAACTAAAACAAAATATAGAGGGTGTGATATCCATATGGTGTATGGACCTAATTAAATCTTCCATTGATTCTTGAAAGGGGTCTCTAACTAGAGATCCACCTCTCCTCTTTTTGATTGAGAATAATATTAAAGTCTCCACCCAAAATACATTTGTCTTTGAATTCAGAATCTTTTAAAGATATAAGGGATTTCCAACATTCTTGTTTTTCTTTGAAGTGTACCAACATGTAAAGATTTATGACTTTGCATACTTGATTAATCACCAAGCTCTGATTTTTTTTTTGCGATCTAGTGCATTGATTTGTAATTATTCAACATCTTAATTTGGTTCGAGTCCCAAAAAATTCCTAAGCCATTGAAGTCCCCCTGGAACTTAGTGAAAGAAGGAGGTTCTTGTTCCAAATTTTGCTCCTAATTAATGAGAGGACCATCTCATCCATTTTAGTCTCCTAAAAGAGGGAAATAGCTGGTTTTTCCTTCAGAATGAGTGATTTTGCTTCTTTAATTCTTTCCTTCAAGCCAAATCCTCTATAGTTCCTGGAGATTATGTTCATGAATTACTTTTTGGGTTGAGATTCCCCTTTCGAGGGGCTTGCCACTACACCCTTTTTTCCTTCTTTGGATCCATGATCTGCGAGCTGATGAGGAATTGTACTTTGATGACCTAACTCCTTTTCTTTTTTTGTTTTTTCTTTCCTAATCTCTCTATTTTTTTTCCTTCCTTGTTCTGTGAACCTTTCGATTTGGCTCTCTTGATTTATCAATATCGGATTTTTCATCTGATGAGCTTGCCCTTCAACTTCCTTGGAGGAGGGGTATGCCTCTTCCTCTTCTTTTTATGTTTCTTTTGAAGTTTCTTGATATTGTTCCTCTGTTTGGTTCTCCTACTCCAGGGGTACCTCTTGCTGCTATGGGTTGATTTCCTGGTCCTTTTGCGAAGGACTCTCGTCATTGTTGAGACTAGAAATGACTTCATTCTTATTGTTCGTGCCCTTCTAGTTGTCTGGTTGACTTGAACTCTCCTTTTCTTTTTCTGAAGAAGTGTTTCCTGATCCTTTAAACTGATTGGGTTGCTTTCCTAGATTCGAATCCTGTTGTTTAGGAGGTCCCTTTCTTTTCCTCACTTGTTACCATTGACCTCCCTACTCCCTTTTGTTTTGTTCAGTGACAGGATTTCTGGAACAACTTCTAGTGAAATGTACATATCGTGGCATATTTGACATTTGAAGGAAGGATGATCGTAGTCAACTTCTTGAATATGGGTCCATTCATCCATGCAAAGATTGATTGCAGCTGGAAGCCCCTTCTCCAAATCAACTTCAACGTAGATTTGTGCAGAGGCGAACATACCTTTCTTTGGTTCTGTGTAGTCTATGTATTTCCCCAAAGAGTTTCCTATCCATCTGAATGTGGAATCTTTCAGGCAGTGCAAAGGGAGATAAGATAGTTTGACCCATAAGAGAATTTCTATGGGGATATAACAGTCAGGGTTGAAGTTAGTGTTCCATCTATACAAATACAATCCCTGTGGACCCATAAAATGAGGTCTGCTTCTGAATATCAGGTTCTTATCTTCCTTAATCTCAAAGTAAAATGTGAAAAATCCCTTTCCAACAAAAGAGGAAGCCACTTCTCCTTTCACATTTGGCTTCCAATTGTTCTCAATCCAGGATTTAACTAATTTGGGGGAGTACCATAACCCTGTAAATTAATCAGACTTTGATATGCTAATTGTAGAGCACACGATCTTTCCAACCAGGCTGAGATAACAATCTTCAGGATATCATTGATCTTTTTGACAAATTTTGATGGTTGCAGCTTCTGAAAATTTAGACCGTTCATAACTATATTGTTAAAAGCCTCGACTTCACTTACAAGCTAGGAGATGGGTGCCGACTCAACCATGATGGCTACCCGACCAATGAGAGACTTAGAAGCGAGATCACCACCTCAGAAAACTCATTCCGATGGCATATAATTCCAGAATGACTGACCAAAAGCGAAAGATTGCTAACAAGAAGCAGACCCGACGACCCTAGGGTTTCCCCACAAGATCCCCAATTTGCGGAGCTCAAATTTTCTTATTCTCTATTTTATCCTAACTTAACTTGAAAATTACAACAACAAAAATAAATCAAGGTTACATCCAAGATTAAGGAAAATTTACAAACTCCACCCTAATATCTTCTTATATTTCAAACTTGTCCTCCAAAGATTATTTCACTAACAAAAACAGTCGTAAGCCTTACAAAACCATAATCATCCACTAGAATGTAGAGAGATGGAAAAACCTCACACTGAACCCATCATTCTTATATTAATTCCAATGATAATCAACTAAGCTGGGAGGGGAACTCCTAATCTTCTTACCATGCTTTTAGAAAATAAATCTATCATCTATTTATACCTTTCACATCAAACCATAGCCAATAAATAACATTAAGAAAGAGCTAAAATTCTAGAGTTAGGGCACTCCTCTTAAGGTGATTTCTAGGGTTTGTTTTAGATAATTTTAATCTTCATAAGAAAACGCCTTATTTTGAGGGTGTTCTCAACACCACATGTCTTTTCCTCGTGTAAATATTTTGTCTCCAAATATGTAGAACAAGCCTTGAGCAATGTGTCCTTGTCCTCATGTACCTCAACAAGTGAAACATGCCTCCAAATGTGTGGAAGCTCCTTCATTAGGGTTTCTTCTTGTCTTGAACATGCCTTAGCCACTTCCTTGAAGAGGGCATTCAACCTAAATAGGAATTTTGACTAAGCCCAATTACAAATTAGTTCTATGTGGCACCCTCCCAAGTAGGTTGTTTCTATCATTATGCTTTTTAAACGCCTTTACTCACCAAATATCATGCTATGAACTCATAATATGGTAGTGCATTCATATTCTTGGGCTTTCTTCCTACTTATCAACCATCAATTTAGTCCTAGGCCCTCACATCAACTTAAGAACAAGGCTCTTCACTAATGATTCATCAAAAGGTAATGTCAATTTTTCAACCATGCCTCAAATGCATGTCAAGCATGCCTTTGGTGCAATATCTCTAAAAATACATCCATCATCAACAATCCTCCACGCCTTTCTCATCGACTCAAATGATGAGAAGTGCTTGAGCAAGCTAGAACAAGGTGCATAGCCTCCAAATATGTCCTTGCAACCTATGATTGCCACTAAACTTTAGGATATCATGTTGTGTTAGTAAGGGAAGAAAGGGCTATGAAAATGTGAAATGAACCATGCATTTTGTATGGGTAACAATTTTTTTCGAGCAGTGCAACACAAGGTGTTTGAAGTTTACATGGCAAGGAACAATGCCCCTTGTGGTTATTCAATTTTGAATAAAGTTACCTAGATTAGGAAAATCAAAATCAGGACCATGGATACAAATTCCCTTGCGAAGGCATATTTAGGTATTATATAAGCATTTATCTCCCCTGATAGGTATTGATCAATTCCTTTTACATATCTTTTACTCATTTCACAGTAGAATTTGAATTGATTCCATATATTGTTTTTCTAAGATGTTGAACCCTTTGATGATTACTTAATGTAAGGGAACACAAACTATACCATTATTATGAACGCTAGGGAATGTAAATTGTTGCATCTCTCTTCATAAGATAAAGAAATTATGGGCATCATTTATTTATCTATTAGGAAGTTGTAATTGTCATTTATGAAGACAATATTGTAATAGTTATGTCATGGAGAACAATGGAACTTATCATTATCAAGTGTGGGATGTGGTCATCTATATCATAACAATTATATTAGGGACCATGGATAGAAATTTCCTCGTGGGTCTTTTTTGGTATTATACATGAAGTCAAGGGTGGCAAGTGTTTGCATGAGACAAATTTTTATCTTGCCGAAAATCTAGAATTTTTTTTTTGAACCGAGAGTGTGTAGAGCATCAAATAACCAAATGAAGGCATTGGTTCTAGTCTTGGGGCTAAGGACTATTAATGAAAGTCACATTGAAATACTGGTTATAATTGGGGATTTTGGGTCAATTAATAGTAGTTAATGCCTCTTCACCAAGTGATGGTAAGCTTATAAGAACTATCAAAAAAGTAAGAAAGGAAGCCACTAGGCTTGAAATCATTAATTACTTTCATGTTTTCAAGGGAGCTCAATCACAAGGAAAACCATCTAGCTAATAGGGCCATTCAACTATATTATGACATTCTGAGAACAAAAAGAGATGATACATTATTCTCCACTCCTTAAGTAATAAGCCAAAGGTATAAATTTTATGTGAATGATGGAGAAATGAAATTTTAAACTACAAGAGTGAGTTAATTGAGAGTCATGGCAATCAAGGAAAAACACACCCATGGGACTTCACACACTCGATGTTTAATGTAGGAGAAACCTCAATAATCATGTTTGATGTTGGATTTTATGCAAGTGAAATAATAGATTCAATTACAAGATTAAAGTCTAGGGATTTTTTGTGGTTTCTAGGATTGTGATTTATTGTTTTGGCTATCTTGGTTCGGATTAGGGCTCTAAATTGAATCATGGTTCTCTTTTGTGGGTTCTTGGATTACCTTTATGGGTCTCTAGCTTAAGTTCTTTCATCTCTGGTTCACATGGCTATAATTTGTGTGGTTCTAATGATGTTGGCTATAATATCTTTACTCTACTTGGCAGTTTTGTGGATCTACTTCATTCAATTCTATATGGTTCTTTGTGTTAGGCACATGCCATATTTTGGTTTGGTGGCCTCAAACTTGCTAGCTCTTCTTGAAGCCCTTTGGGTCCATCCTTCTCTATGTAGAAAAAGAAAATGTTAGTCCTTAGGTCCTCTTCTCTATTGTAATTTTTCTCAACGATTGTTAGAAAGCAAACAAATTTTTGATTATGTTAGAGTGTTAGTTGTGGACACAGATAAGTTGTTTGTCTAGGTATCATGTAGTGTTATTAATATGGGTCATGGGAATATTGAGAGATTCCTATATACGAGATCACTATAATTCATAAAGCTCTATGAAGATAGGAAGACTACATATCTAATGTTAGGAATTTAATTTTCTCAATTACTAATGGGATGCATTCCCGTAAGTAAGCCATAAACTCTAAATATTCTTTCATTATGGAAACATTACACAATCAAAAGAGACAAATTGAGGAAATTCAAGATGAATGTGTTGCACTCTAATAATTAGTTGTGAATCTAGTCAGAAATACTACATTAGATAACTCAAATGCTAGACCACCAATCACGTCTCAATTGAAGGAGGTTAAAGATGACGAGACTATGTAACAATAACATGAGGATGTAGAAATGCTAAAGTTGGGCCAAAATTTTCAGGTCAATGCACATAATCAAGAGGAAGCTAACACTTATCATGCCATTCTTCAATAATAATGTTCAATGTTTTTAAAATTTTTCTTGATATTAGGATTGTTTTTAAGAATCTATATTGCTATATAGTTATCTAAAATCCTTTATGAAGGACTAATTTGTCTCTATAGTTAATAAATTTCAAATTTTGGACAATATCCAAGATGTTTCGTTTGTAAAGTTATCATATATTTGAATTACTATGTTGACCAATGTGACTACAACAACTTTCCAATACAAAATGTGCATGTTCTTGTTTAACACACACACAGACACTCACATTTATATATGTATATATGTATATACACACATGCATCCACACGTGCACACAAACACAGATAAACATAGAGTGCATATCTACCACAATGGGTGTTGAGTAAGGCTTTCTACTTATTGTGTGTGCAACATGTATTCTTGTCTCGAGATGTTTAATCCTTGGGTGACAAAGGGGGAAATGGTTGTCTTTGAGTACAACTCCATTCCATGAGCAAAGAAGGCAAGGTCATGAGAAAGCTTGATGCACTTTCCATGGTACTAGCAAACTCTTGTGAAAATATGGAATGGATGTTCATGTATTATTCGTGATGCAAGTGAGTAATTTTACACATTTCATATATTATTTGCAAAAAGAAAAAAAAAACACTTAATGGAATTTGCTAATGCTAATTAAACATTTTTTAAAGTTGTAAAAATGTAAACCGTATGACAATGAAAATATTTGATTGTATTTAAATTGTGTCTAATAATGAATTCCAAATGTTAACAATCGCTCCCACTTACCTACCACTAAACCAATAAAAATTAACAAGAATTAGATATAATTTTCTGTTGTCCAACTACTTATTATTTCTAAAATATCCTTAAGTTTGTAGTGTGAAACTAACTATATAATTATAAATAGACATCAAGAAACATTATTGTGCCTTATCTTTCAAGGTAGATTATTGTGTTTCTCAAGCACAGGTCCATGAAAGTTATAATAACTATATATTTCATTGAATAGAAAAAAGTAAAGTAAATGTATTAAAATTTTTAACTCAACATTTTATTTTATATTAATTTATTTTGTGAACTAGTGGAATCGATAATTAGGGCACACTAGACATTGTGTGACATGAGGTGTATTCCAACTAATACTACTATAACCTCCAGGCGTACGAACGTGGTCCCTCACATGACACATAGGGCTAGGCAGGGGTTTGAACTACTGACATCACAAGGAGTGCTTTAATAGTGCACCCTATTTACAATTGCTATACACACCGTGAGCTTTTATTTTCTTAAAACAACAACATATTTTCATTAAACATAATAATTATTTTTTCCAAGAAAAAAAATACAATTTTATTTATATAAACACAATTACATTTTGCATATGCCTATAGGCACTCCAGTGGCTATTTGATGCAAAATATAAACCTTTGAGATCACATAAGTATGTTAGTCCTCATTTCTTGAGGTTTTAAATCCTATATTTGCTTATAATATGCAATGTAGTCCTCAAAAACATTGATACAACATATAAGTTGTTGTTAAAAGGTTCATTCACAAAAAGCTTATACAGACAACCTATATGTATCTCAAGAAATTGCAACACGAAAATAACTAACTACACAATATTTTTAGAAGTTGTCTTTAGTTAGGTCCAAGAGTAAAGAAAATATTCTTGCTACTCGCCTTCTTCAATTTCTAAGATTTTCCATGTGTCGCTATCCAATTCCAAGTCAACTTTTGAGAGGGAACTTGCTTCTGTATTTCTGGACCTTTAGAAATGATATGTGTGAATGAAGAGAGTTGCCGACAAATTTTTTGATAGATAGGAAAACAAGTATATTTCTTAATTCTTGCTAATCCCTTCATCTAATTTATGACAACCTATGAGTCCCCATAGATATGTAGTGAAGTGATCCTATGATTGATAACAAGTTGGAATATCAATTTTAAAGAAAATAATTCTACATGATTATTTGTGGTTGGGCCTATATTTGTAGAGAAGGAGAAATAATGTGAATTTTTCAAGTGTATAATTCCACATGTGCCTTCCAATGATGGTGATCTTTGAGTGGGCCCAACAAAAAGGTCCTAGGGAGTATCAATTTGTATTTTTATCTTAGATTGACAAGGGATAGGGTTCAAAGTATTAGTTGATGCCATTGAGCTTGTTATGTCCAAGTTGTGCAAAGGTATCTTAATGTATGATGGCCTTGTGCTTTCAAATATGGCTTAGTTCATGTCTATCCAAATTCCCCGGGCGACTACTAGGGGTAGGGCTTTATATTCAAATTTATGATTTGTTGATAAATAAGATTTTAGGCATTCTTCCATGGTGAGGCCTTCTCACACATATGATTGGACCTCATGATATCTGATCTCTTTCCAAACTGATTGCAGAATGAAGGGGAATTTTAAGAATAGATATCCAAGGAGTATCATTTTATAATTTTATCTTTCGTTGATAAGGGATAGGGCTCAGAGTATTTATTGATGATATTGACCTTGTTATGGGCATGTTTTGTAAAGCTATCTTAATGTATGATGACCTTGTGTTTTCAAATATGCCTTAGATCCTAACTATCCAAATTCATGGGACCTTCAATAGGGGAAGGGATTTATATTGAAATTTGTGATTTGTTGATAAACAAGATTTTATGCATTCCTCTATGGTGAGGCCTTCTCAAACATATGATTGGACCTCATGATATTTGTTAACTTTCCAAACTAATTGAGTGTAGGGGGATCTTAATAATAGATATTCAACAATTTTGGAAAATACTAAGTACAAAACACATATATTGGGTCCATGAAAATATCACTTTTGGATATTATCCCAAGTGGGAACCTTACTTTAAAAATTTAAGAGCCACATAATTTTTTCTTTTTCTTTTGGGGGACATTTTAATTTCCATAATTTCTTCCCCCACCATGGGGATTCACAGACTTCAACCCCTTATTCCAAATAAAGATATCCAAATTTATGAGAGTATCCTTCGTAGGGGCTTGAAGCCCATATGGGGATCCCTTCTTGATTAGAGAGAGTGACATGAGACTGTGTTAGGGATCTTATGTAGTGTACCAGGATGTTGCATAATTTCCCTCCAGACTCATGGTAGTAGGGGAAAACTAGTTACGATGTCCCCTCACATAGTGTCTAACCAAAATATGATAGTAACCTTCTTCATTTAACTATTGAATCAATAGCTCAGGAAGATGGTGACTTTGTTGAATCCTAATCCAAGTATCTTTCCCTATTACAAATCGTGTTCCATTGCCCACCTTCCATCTAATATTTTGGTAGATTAAAGTGAAATATTGTATAATAACCTTCTAGATGATGGATCCATTCATTGAGGATTTTTTAGGAAAACTCATCCATTCTAGGATAGAGAATGGGATTATGTATTTTTGGTGGATAAATTGAGCCTAAATTCTTGTCCTTGGATGATTTTCTAAACCCCTTTTGTTGCTAATGCTTTAGAAAACCACAATAGGATTTTTAATCCCCAACCTCCTTGTATTTTCGGGATGGTTATTGTGTTCCAAGCCAAAAGGAATAATTTCCTTTTTATCCTTTCCTTTCCCATAGAAAACACAGAGAGAGTTGTTTTATTTTCTGTATAAATTATATAGGGATCCATGCTAGGGAGGCCCAATATATCAAGATAGCTTCAATGTATGATTTTAGAGGACCAATATACTTTCCCTGGGGATCCACTTATTACACCATGCCTGAATTATTTTTTCAACCTTGACAAGGAGCCATTGCCAATAATTATTAGGCTTTAGGATGAATCCCAAATATTATAGACCCACTTAAATCTATATAGCCTAGAAAAATAAGATATTCCCTATTTAATTTTTACCCCTCAAACAAATCCCACCAATACAAGGAGTATTTAGAATGGTTTATGACCATACCAAAGGAAAACGAGAAAGTTTTTAAGAAATCCTTTTGGTTTTGCAAATGAATAAGATCTCCATCCTAGAATATCAAAATGTCATCCACAAAAAGTAAGTGAGTTAGAGTGCATTATTAATTGATAGAAATATCATTGTTGATTTTGTTTTTGTTTTACATCTGCTATGATTTTGTTGATCCCTTCAACTACCAATAGGAAAAGGAGGGGGTGAAGTTGACACCCTTTTCAAATTTCCCTTTCCACATTGAAGAAATATATAGTTTCCACATTTATAAAGAGGGCCAATGAGGAATAACTTATATATTTTATGTTAGCAACCAAGTGACAAAAAGGTAGCAAGAACCCAAATGATTTAGTAGAAGTTTGATGTGTAACCAACTTACTCTATCAAAAGATTTTGAAATATCCACTTTATACAACACAACATTTTGACGACTAGAATAGATGGTGTGCAATCCTCTTGTGCAAATCCTATTGCTTCATGAATTTGGCATCCTTCTAGGAAGCCAAATTGCTCCAAAGATATGTGTTAAAAGGGAATATTCTTTGGTCAAAATGCTATTATCTTGGAAAATATTTTGTAAATGGAGTTACAAAAAGAGTGTAGGTTTTAACCCCGTACATAAATTACCTACATACGAATTCTAAAACACAGAAAATACACATTGCGAGAGCATAAAACATAAACACATATACACAAAGATTTTCCCTTGGATCCCAAAATTGGGATTACCAGCTTGATTTTTCATTATGTTCCTTTCAATGTTATAATGCATATTTATACATGCCGAAGCATCCAATACCATGGACCGACAACCATCCCATCCAATACCATGGATTGAAAAACCATTGCGTCCAAAAAACATATGTGAAATTCATGCACAAAACCATAGGTGGGTCCGCCCAACCTAACATAGGGTCCAAAACCAAAATTTTCTGGGGCGCTGCCTCAGACCCCATAAAGTGGGGTTACAAGTACACCTCAAACCCCCTGTGAACCCCACCCC